>KV751318.1:4604862-4628766 GCA_001698575.1 Mola mola | reverse complement strand
AAAGCTAATGGCAGCTCACTCTCTCTCTCTCTCTCTCTCTCTCTCACACACACACACACACACACACAGACAGACAGACACACACCCGTCTCTGCAGCAAACAGGACCAGTGGTGTTTCCAGAAATAGCCGGACCCCAGCGATCCAGCTCTGCTGCGGCAGCGTAAGTGCCCAGCGGTGCTGGCGCACCGAGAGTCGAGGCGTTCGATGAGCTCACATCAGCCGTGATAGGCTGGCTGAGGAGACGCAGACGGGGTCCGGCTCCCAGCGTGGCACACTCACGGGAAAGACAGAGGCACGCATGGATGGACAGACGAATGGGGGCTGACAGCGTCACGGCGACATGAACATTCGGCCCAAAACTCATTACATATAGTGAGAGACATCAGTGTGGTGCTGCATTTTGATTTGAAAAGTTACAGTTTCGATATATCATAAACTCTTAACTTACCAAAATAAATATGCAATGAAGCATCGTTTCATTCAAATATATGGAAAATGGGCAGGTATCGTTCATTTAGATATGAAACAACATACGGTGTGTAGTATATGTCCGTTTGGTGTAAGCTAGGGTATAATATACATAGAACACATCTGCAGGTAATACTTGATTCAAATATTCAAAACAGGCTCGTATATTACAGACCTTCATGTCCTGTGGGAGTTAACTATGAAAACCAGGTTCCATGTGTAACTAGTGATTGCATCAACACTCAGATTGCAATAAATAGGGATGAGAATGTTCCAGAAACTGCAACATACATCTAATTTGGTGTTTAAAACAGGTAACTATGTTAAAAAACTAACAAAAGGGAACCAAAGTTGGTCAATCACAGCAATTAAGTCTGAATTTATTGTAATGAGTCAATACGTATCAGGATACATTGATATACCAAACTTCTTACTCATTAATTCTTTGAACAGTAGTATATTGAATAGTGCTGATGTTTTACCATTGCAGAAAGATATGATTGTGACCATAATTTCACTTCTTTCTTGTTTCTTGTTACATCCCCGTTGCCTGTCGCCGTTTGACAAAAATGGCAGCCATGGCAATGATGGCAAAACGTCAGGGCGTCACCATGTGAGTGTATGATCTCCTGATCACTTTACATTTTGTTTGGTGCACACCGGACTCACAACAATAGAGAAAATACCATTTTTGTTGTACATAATGCCACCTAGTGGCCAATCCTGATACCAGAAAGTGGTAAAAATCTAATCAGATCCAGATAACATAGATACCTACTAGTGTGCAATAGAAATGAGATCCAACCTCCAATAGTTTTAGTGCTATCATGCTTAAAGGAAGGATCCACACTGGTTATTCATTTTAATATTTTAATCTCGTATAATATATCCTCTGTAGCTCTGTAGCTTGATTAAATGACACTGATGCTGTAATAAGGGTAATTTCAGCTTGTTTGAGCTTAGCAATAAACTCTGTTTTGCAGAAAGCCAGCTACAAACTGAAAGCATGGACTTTTGAGGGAAATGGTCAATTACCAGACAAACAGCGTTGGAGCTGGGTGAAATGGACACTTTAATCCTGTTACACAACAATAACTGAGCATTGGTAGGAGTCCCAGCTCTGCGCCACCGCTGCCGGGCTCTCACAGCCGAGCGTCCTGCCTGGCAGAGTGACGCTTCGGTGAGCACGTTCAGTGGGACCGGGATAAACTAGGCAGAGACGAGGAGGCAGATCATGCGGCGAACCACTGAGGTGAAAAGACCACTTTCCCTCCACGACGGTTTGAAAAAGACAGTTGTGTCATCCGCAACTGGGCAACCCTGATGCTGCTGTTTGGACATCGATCCGCTGATAATCAGCAGCTTCCTGGTCTTGACTGTGCACAGTGGTGCCTAAATCACAGCGAGCAGAGTCCTGCTGTCAACCTCCGGTGTGCCAAACTTGTCAGATAAGTTTAAGGGCCCATAATGAATCAGGGAGCGAGAAAGAAGAACGACAAGAGGAGGAACGGAAGGAGGCCGAGATGGACTCATAATAGCCGAGAGAGATGAAGATAGAAGCCTTGTGATGACGGATACAAATCAGGTCAGAGGAAGCAGCAGCCTAGTTCTCCTGCAAAGTCACACGTCACACATCACGACTGCAGAGAAAACACGAGGGGCAGAGGAGTGTTTGTTTTTCTTGACGATCACACCAGCTGCTCGGCGTTCACTCCAACAGTTCCAGGTTCACTCGGGGAGACAGACTCCCGAGAGGTGAGAAATGATTCTCCACTCAGGCTGATCACTAGCTGCTCCCTTTCTGTCACGGAGCGAACCGCTTGGGCGAGATATTCTTAGCGAGACAAGGGAGGGACACAGCGTGACACATCTAAATGGGGAATTTAGCTACATGAAGCCAGCCACGCTTTCAATGAGCATGAGAGAAAGATCCATGAAATATTGATGCGCCTCCAAAAGTGACGTCAGAATGAACCAGATGACCCGTCCTGGTAAATGCAGCGTTTTCGATGCACAGTTAAGCTAACAGCTATGGGCTCGACCGCCTCGGCTTTAAGGGGCAATTTGTAATATTCAGCCAATATTTCAATTCAAACATTCAAAAAATGAACTTATCTTCTCAAATAACGTCTATGCTTTGTAATGTTGAGGGAGTCACTGGGATTAGCATGCCAACCAACAAGCTACCGCGCATGTTTTCACCTCATGAAGCCATGAGTCACTGCGGCCTCCAGTGCACGTAAGTACATTATTTCATCCATTATTAGAGAGTAATTAAACACTTTTTTCAATAGGAAACCAATGTAAGTGGGTATTTAGTAGAGTTGTGGATGGATTCATGCAGGCGAATCTGCCAGTGGCTCCTTCAAACGTGCTACATTTTGGTTTTTAATCGCTTATTTTGTGAGTTTTATTGCTGAAACTCACTGTGGTTATAAGAAAATTTAATATGATCACTAGTGGTGAGGGAAATTTTTTCATGGAAGTATTGTGATTTTTTTATGAGAGGATTTAAAAACTTTTTTTTTCCCCCAGAATCGCAATATTTCTAGATATTTTTTATGTTTGTGCAGACGACAATGACGCATCATCCGGAGCAGTTTAAAAAGAAACACTGATTCCATTTTTCTAATCAGCAGAAGTAAATGTCAGAGAACGACTGACTTGTTTGTTTTTCTCTGAGAAGGAAAAGAAAAATCGGAATAATCAATACTGTCAAATTACAGCACCATCGTGACACATTGAATCGAAATGGGACAAAAGCACAGGGTGCCATCACTGCGTGGTCCTTTTAAACCGTTCAAACAGCTCGCGGGAGGAGAAGGTGAAAGAGCTCCACTCCATGACGGAGGCCCAGCTTGGACTTGAGGCTGGTCCTGGCTAATCTGTGCTCCCAAGAACGATGCGGATAAAATGGGAGTCAGGCTGGACGAGCAGGGCGCTGACTACGTGCTGACACTTCGCCACAGAAACAAACTGGAGGAAGCCTCTCAAACTCTCTGAAGACACACAGAAACCGGGATGTGATACTGAGAGTCAAAGAGAGCTCGAGCAGACGGCGTGCTAGCAGCACTGGGGGTCTGACAGCAGCTGCTCCTGTTCCTGTTACAGTAAGAACTGGTCAGTGTGACACACTGTCCAACTCTTGGTTGTCTCCTTACTGCCTGTGTCACACACTATGTGGCCACAACGCCATGCCAAGCATTTATTAAAGCTGCTAAAGTGACTGAATATGGCAGCTTTAAACAGTTACTCACGCCAATTCTGAGTCATAACAAAAGTCACTTAACTTGTAGACCAGATCAAGATCAAAGAGAACAGAATTTCGATATCAAACATCTTACTATTGATAGTCTATACATACAGTATATACAGCATATGGCAGTTTGGTCCAGTTTATGCATAATACTGTAAGCTCATACCTCAACCTCTCCAGGTTTCTCCCATCTGCTCCCTGCTCTCACTACAGAGCACAATGTCATCTGCAAACATCATCATCCACGGAGATTCCTGCCCGACCTCATCCGTCAGTCTGTCCATCACCATAGCAAACAAGAAGGGGCTCAGCGCCGATGAATAATCGTTTTAGTCTTGTTTCAAGAAAAACTTATCAAACATTTGTTGGTTCCAACTACTTCAATGTCAGGATTGTCAGCAATCTAAAGAAATCTCTTTGGGCTCTGAAAAAAAAATGTAATGAGAATTTTTAATTTTTTGACAATTTATAGAGAAAATCATCAATTGATTAATCTGGAAAATAATAAGCATCTTTGCAGTCACATGACTAATTTCAGTTGTTAAATGATAACAATAACGTTACCAACACGGTAATCCTGAAAGAAGCCAAAACATCTTTATTGCCACCTTGTGGTGAGATGCAGTATGGGTAGCAAACTCCGGTCCCTTTTAATTTTATCATTTAGGCCAAACTATAACCTGAAATTACACCTCAAATATATAAATAATATCTTCGCTTCATATTTGCACAATTACAGGGAGTGGAGAGATTATTTATATTCATGCTCCAGATGCACAGCTGCCTGGCAACGACCAGAAAAGCAAATATCATCTCTTAAAAAAAGGGAGAAGGGAGAAGAAAAAATAACACACTGCAGCCAACAGCTCTACAGTTTGCCAGCCAGGCACACAAACAATTCTCCATCACATCTTTATCATTTCCACTTTGCAAACTACACTACCGGCTCAATCTCTTGCAATTAATCACTAAAAACCAACTGCAGACAGGCCATTAAGAGGAAACGGGGGGAAAAAAACAATCCTCTCTACAAAGATAAGCAGTGAAAGAGAAAGACTGTGCTGAGAGTATGGAGATGTAGCAGATGAGAGCGCAGCGGTAACCATAACTGACACGTCTGGTGACGGAGGTGGAGACAATGAAAGAGAATCTGAATGTCAGACCGAACAAAAAAGTGACATGTTACTGAGTCAGACAGGTCTGTAAATGTTGACTCTTACTGAAACAGTAATAAAGACTATTCAAATGTGTACATTTGGAGCTCAGCGTTTCATTTGGACCAGTACGCTGCCACTTCCCCCGCTCATCGCCTTCACTAGTTATCCTCTCTGCACATGCTGACACTTAAACATGTCACATGTCGATCACACACATGTACTTGCAACTTTTTGCGATATATATCGAGATATGTAGTTTTCAACAGTGTTTAAACAGTGCGTTTTATTTCGGTCGTCTATAACATCCTGAGAGAGTCATTGGGTGGGTTTCTATTAGCCTGTTTTAATGCACATTGTATATTTGCACAAACACAAACATGAATGCAACACAGAAAATTCATAAAGAAAAAATTTAAAAAAAAGATCCTGACATCGCTTAAAAATGTTATCGAATAAGGGAGGTGAAATAGTTGACATATAAATAAAAGGTAAGTTCAATGGAAGAGGATCAGGTGAATAAAGGAGGGAGTTTAGAGATCATGTGACTTACATGTCACCCAACTCACCCGTTTTCCACTGCAGGGCAGAAGTAAAGGCAGCAGCAGCAGATTAAAAGCACATATCTGTAGTAGCAGTTGACTTTTTTCAATGCTACAAAAACTATTTGCCATTCCTCCTCCTCTCTGCTTAGTTAGATGTGCTCTTGAACTGCGTCAACAGATTGCACCGTCTTCTTCAGTGGTAAAGAAATTTTGCCACCGGCTGGTTATCTTAATGAACTGACTCCTTATATTCCCATAACACTAGTGGTCAGAAAAACTCATAAATGTGCGTCTTCTTTTTTCAATTATTGGAAAATTGAGCTAAACTTACACATACGATACATTTAAATGTAAACCCAACTACAGAGTGACGTAGAAGGTCGACAACCTAACTATAGGCGACTAGCCTGAAAAGAACATCACCTCGTCCGTGAAGCATTTCTGCCTGAGTCACGTCAGATTTTTATTAGCAGTGGTAGCTCTGATGAAGACGACAGCTCACTAAATCCCATGATAATTAAGTAACATGACAAATCCAAGCATAAATATTCCAAACAGAGCTGGGTAGGTTACGTTCCCAGTTTCAACAACAAACGGACACGGAGGAGCAAGACACAGAAAATCCCCCTCAACAATCAGGGACACTCCTGGACAGAGTCAGACGAGGTGGAGACGAATTTGTATCTAAATAAGGGGAGACTTCTGCCATTTGGTCATACTTCAGATCCAAAAAGTCTAACACTGACCACAAAACAGTACTTTACAAACTAGGGGCCATTGGTGACGACAAAGATGTGCTCATGAAAAACTATAACTGCAATAGCAGATTTCAACCTATAGAGGGCAGTCACTGAGCATAACTCAATATGTAGAATTCAAATATTTTGCACTAAAATGTCAACATTTGGACCTGAATCAATCAACAACACTACTAAACAATCAAATACATTGTTTTTAAGCTTAAAACACTGATTTTTAAATTTTTTTTATTATTATTCTTTAATTCACAGGGCTATTAAAAAATAAGTTGTCATGAGATACGTGGTTATTTTTTATTAAAAAAATTTTCCTTTTCAATTTAGAGGAAAATGCACTATATCAAGACATACGGTATATCACCATGGAAATAAGAAATTATCCATACTGCGATAGAAGATATTGTCCACATTGCACAGCTCTAGTTAGCCAGGACTCTGGGACAGCTGATTAGCTCAGTGCTACAGGATGCCGTTTCCAACAGGTTTCCAGCTAATGATATTGATACAAACACCCTTTCACAGGGCCAGAATATAAAAACACACACCCATTTGAGATTCAACTCTGAAAGGCAATCGTTAAAATGTCGCCATGCCCGTGGCACCCACCTCTTTGACCTCCAGCAGCCGTCCTGGGTACTGACTCCTGGCCCGCCGAGCTGCAGCCGGAGATTTGTGGTGGGTGATGGTGACGATGTTGCTGGGTGAGGCGTGGCTCAGGTGCCTCTGAGAGCCCGGGGATGAGGATGGATTAAGGTGGGGAAGGAGGGAGAAGCTACGGGTCCGACTGGACGATGAGGAGCCCTGAGGTCAGCAGGGGGGGTGGCAAAGAAAGGGGGGGGGGGAGAGAAAGAGTTGTACGGGAAGTTAAATGCAAAAGGAGCATGATAATGTAAAGGGAGGGTATGCTCTTTAAATTAATCTCATTATAAAAGGTGCAGTAAAGAGCTCTCGTCCACAAATCAAATGAGACTCTATCCACGTAAAGGTTCATTATTAGATTAGAACTGAAAAAGGAGCTTTTAATGTATATGGAGTGGTTTGAATTGCTGGCTAAAAATACATCAGTCAGCATCTGTGGTAACCAAATTTAGGCCAACCCAGGCTGGTAGCTCTCTTTTATACATATCTAGACATGTGTTACACTTGAACTGTCTGCATTTCTTTATACAAAATATAGAATAATAATATAGAAAAAGCCAAACATTACGTTGTCTCTTTTAATAAAATATTTCTTTGTCATTCATAAGGTAACGTTATCTTATTAGGCATGTTTACGCTTTGTTATGTTATGTTTATCTTTTTAACATTTATGTGTCTGCATTAAATAAATCAATTGCCCGGCCAACACAGTTGGAGGAGGTTATGTTGTTTCCTGCATAACTCTCTCTGTTTGCATGTTACGACTCAAAAGTTGAGCACTTATTTGGATGAAATTTGGTGTGTGGCTTGGGTGTGATCCAAGGGTGAATTCATGAACTTTCGGTTATGACGCAGATTCTGGATCCTGAATGTAACTAGTTATTAGCAAATGGAACAATGCGCTAATTCTGAAAAATCCCCACCTGATCTGGATCCAGATAACTAACATATGTATATGGATGTGATTCAAAACCAACTACTTTACTATTTTAGTTCCACCCCTTTCTCAGCTCATCACAATCCAGAGTTTACCTGCTCTGTTGACTTTTAAACTAGACTACTATACACTGCACAGTGGCAAGTTCTAAAAGATGAAACATCAAAATGGTAAGTTTCATTTCTAAAACGTTAAGCTCCAACGCCGCAAGTCGTCGGGATTGGTTCCTCAGCTTTTCTATATGGAGTATAAGACACGGTGTGTCAGAATTTGTTTTTTTGCGTGTCATAGTGCATTTAAAAATTCTGATTGAAAACAATAACTGAATGGTCTTTAAATGATCTAAGAATTAAAAAAAAACAAAATTGTTGAATTTCCAGGCAACACAAACATTTGCTATTTCTCAAAAAAGTGTCATCCTGGCAGTTTTAACTGCATTAGACTAATTGTGCACAGCAGGTGCTACCTCCGGGTTTGTGAACTGAGTTTATATAAAGCTACTGGCATCATCCCGTTTGTTGTTTGGTTTTGTTGTCAAATCACATTCGTCGTTCTGAATTCACCTTCGTGTCTCCTCAGTTGGCTGAGCTCTGTGCTCAAGCAGCCAGAACAGTATCTAATCCTCTGTGTTTATTCTGCATTGGGGGGGGCACGAGGAAACCACAGATTTATCTCCCGTAAGAGCACTGAGGTCAAATAAGTAGAGTGGATCCAATAAGCATAAATGAGGCCAGAGCAGTGCTCACTGAGAGACAAACAACTAGCCTTCACATATCAAGTCAGCCAGGAAGACAAAATCTAGACCAAATATAATGTTACATACATGATTAGAGGACGATCGCTTGTTATTCTAGCTTTAAGAAGAAGAAACACCTCATTAAAAACCCCAATATTTCAGAAAATGTTACATTTTCCAAACACTAAATTGAGGGAGCTGTAGGTATGTTCTGGTGTGTCATTTTAACAGGAAATAATCAGCTTGTAGGAGACAACAGTGCTGTGTTGTGCAGGGCAGAAAAGGAGCAGCATATCAGGTGACAGACAAACACGCTGAGGTTTTGTCCTCTAAAACGGAGCCTCTTTACTATGTGACATCTTTGGTAAAAGTGAAAACACAGTCTGCAGTCTTTTCATATTTCCTAATGTTAAGTAAAAGCCAGGATATGCCTGACAGACTACACTCAGAGGTCAACGAATAAACAGTAAAAGGTTGTACTGCTGTCAGGTGCTCTGCTGTCACCTGACCGTGGGCGGACTTGTCCCGGTGCAAGGCAGCGTGGGTAGACGGTACAGCGGTCAGTTGCTCACCTCTCATTTTCCACACCACAGTGACGAATGTTAATTACGCACAATTAGTTGTTCAGTAATAACTGTGGTAACCGGGTATGAAAAATAGCTTTTAAAGTGCGACAAACGCATTCTTTTAGTGTGAAATTATTAACCAAGGAGTCGGACAACACACATATGCACGAGCAGAAATAAGTCCACAGTTTGACCGTTTGCGCCCCTCCTGTCATTAATCGTGTGTATGTGAGCACATGGTTACCAGCTGCATGAAGCTCTGAAACCACACCTCTCCGACACACACATCCATCTAGCCTCCGTAGATGTGGAAGCCTGAAACTTAAATTTGGATTAGTTCGCTGCGCCAGAAGTGATAACTTAATTAAGCAGTAACGTTTACGGTGTTGTTATGGTTGTAGCTACCATTCTGGACGCTGAGGCTACCTCCTCTCTAATAGCATTAACTAATAAGATGATGATAATGGAAATTCTATCCTTGCCACCAAAACATCTGCTTTCAATCTGTATTATTATAGGTAGTATATTAGCCTAATCCAAACCCTCAACCACAGGACCCTGTCTCACACTTCCACACTTCAAGTCCCGACAGACTATTCTGAAATCGGAAAAAAAACCTTCAGCGTATGTATATAAATTCATGGATTGGTTTAAATCGACTGTATATGACACTGTAAATTGTTAGACATTAACAGAAATAAAGCTTTTTTAATTGGGATGGGGACATAGGAAACTTGTAGGTTAGTAGCAACATAATGAACAGGTCAAAGCCTCGTACGAGACATGACGAGGGCCTATAAAAAGCCTAACCTAACCCTTACCCAAAGAGATAAGAGTATCTACTCAGTGCTATAAGTCACAGCTTTATTGATCATGAAGCAATCTTGTAATTTGAAGTGGATTGAATCATTCCGACTCTGCCTTTCCAAGAGATTACAAAACTCTTAGCTCCACCAAATTATAAACAAAGCATATGCTGGATATTAAAATCTCACCAGTGGAGACTATTAAACAGAAAGTCCAGGCACATGTGATGAAATATAAGAGCTAAATTTAGATTTGTCATGAACACGCTGCAGTTTGTGTTTCAGTCCTGCTATCACCAGTCACATGACCTCAATTAGAACAAATAATACTTTATCATTTCTGTGCAGTTGCAATGGTCTCACATAACTGTGGCCATTGTGGCTCTGTGGGCCATACTAACTCTGTACACATCGTATTTGTTGATTTGTTTGAGGACTTTTGGGGTCAATGAGGTCTCCTGAATAATAACAGTATACAGAAGCAAAGTGCAGGAACCTCTGACAGGTTTACTAAAGGTTACTTAACCAAAAACACGCGTTTCTGAATTTGACTTAAAGTAAACAAGAGGCAGTATGTAAATGTAGGGTAACCCCGTCCACACAGACATTTTAATCAGGATCAGAAAGTGCTTCAGTGTTTATTTGTACATTTTTAATTAAAAAAATAATAAATAAAATGCAAAGTTAAGCCCTTCCACTCACTTCTTTGCAGGTACTTTTTCTGATGTTTGGGTGCATATTTTGTCAAAACTCTGCTGTACAGAGCTAGTTAAGTGTATATGGGTTAAACACAAGTAAATAAGGATATAGGAAGCAGTGGAAATTGTCATTGGTAATAATTAAATGACATTAAACAAATAAAAGAAGACGAAATAAAGTGAAGAGTGTCATGTGATTCTTGGATAACTTAGTTTTTATTTGGACAACTCTATTTAAAAAGGGTAATATTACCCTTAAGGGATTAAGGGGATTAAGGGAATTAAGGGATGGTAATATTAGGTGAACCTGAAAACCAATTAGGTTGGGGTGGATTTTAATGGCAACAGGAGGTCTTATTTTGTTTGGTGTTTTTCAAAAAGGAAGTAAAGAGTACTGAGTAGAGCCTGATAGATATATTGGTTTGGTCGATATTGGCCTATCACAGATATATCGGTATCAGTTTATATGATATCAATATCGGCCAATATCAAAATATGGGTAAAGAACACATTGCTGAAACAGTCGGGATGATTCATATTAAAGTTCCAGTGAAGGTTACTGTGTCAGTACACTGCTGTCATTTAAGACAGTGAAAGTTCTGTTTATCCGTCAAATATTCTGCCTTCGTTGTATATCTTGGTCATAAATATTTGATAACTTCATTTTTGGGGTTGTCCAATATTGTCTATATCAGCCAATACTGGACAACCCCAAAACGTAATGCCACCCGAGAAAAATCAAATATCGCAGAAAGTTTAAATGCTTGACTGAGATCTAAAGTTGGTGCGTCGATCAAAAATAAAAGGAAAACTACGCAACAGAAACAGACTGAAAGCATCACGATGAAGATGTCAGGTCTGTGTATAGACTAACGAATCCCTGAGCCAGAAATACCACGTTTTAGCCATGTTTTCGACATTATTTTCCATCATTTCAGTTTTGGTTGACATTCTTTTAAGATATCATCTCACTGCTAAATGGCAACACCAGCCATTAATCTGGAAGAACCAATCGGTGCATAGCTGCAGTACAATGGCAGGCTGTTTTTTGACTCATTCAGACAGAGACAATATTTACAGGATTTGGTGGAGAGTCCACCACCCATGTCTCTCCCCAGAGTATTTGACTGAATATACTGTACCACATCATCCTCAAAATAAAAGATTCCCCAAGCCAAGTTTGAAAAATGCATCTGTCACCAATACAAACACTTTTATTACTTTTCTTATACTGACGGACAAGGAAGCCCGGTCCGTGCAATAAATAAATCCTGCTAGTCGGTTTGCGCTACAGAGGTCCATTATCAAAGATGCAGCCAGGCTCCACAGCTGGCTGCCTCAATGCCGGAGAGGCTGATAACGATCTCAGAGACAAACAGTGCAGCTCAGGGAGGGATTAGACCGCAGCAGTGGATACAGTAATGACAGCCGCCGCCATGGCAATGCCCTGCAGTCAACGAAGGGGAACAAAACGCCTGCTCCCCTCAGCTCCGCGGGGTAGGAACATAAAGAGAGGTGGGACGTCTCCCCCCTTTCCAGGTTTCCTTTGCTTATCCAATTTTTCTCTCATCTTCTGATTGCTTTTCTCATCACGGCTGAGCGGAGTAATTGGGACCGGCTCGTCACTCCAGCTGTGCAGCGGTTTGAAGTGGCGAGGTGCTACGTGCTGCATAATGAGGCTGCACTGTTTAACTGTTTAAAAAATACACTTGAAAGAGTGATTGTCTTGGCAGGGTGCAGGCCGCGCAGAAGAAAAAGCGTGTGTCCTTTTCTAATGCCTGAAGATGAAATCGTGTGTGGGAAGCTCAGGGGAGAGCGCGGCGACTCACCTCCTGGCCTCCTCCGGCTCTCTCCACACTAAGGTGTTCTTCGGAGCCCTTCAGCTTCCTCACCTAAGAGCAAACGTACACACAGACATATTAGAGCCACCAGGACGGTCGGATGGGTTTAAAAATGATGCAAACTGAACATCAATGGGACATACGGGTGTCAAAAAAAACTGAACACACATGCACTTCACATTACGATATCATACATCGTTAACACAACTATGTTGGAGGGTCAGAGGGCTTTGGCATTTTGACTGTTTACTTTTTCTTCATTTTATGACCTCCTCCAACAAATGAATGCACTAGTGCATGCATGATTGTGATCAAGGTAACTCAAAACGTTATTAACATATTTGGACGGAAATTGGAAATTTAGAGTTTGGTCTTGGTTTGAACCGAGGATGAATTGATTAACTCGTAATGCGAATCTTTTTCCATAAAATCCCACAGCCTCTGTCCCTCGCACAGCATGATAAACGATCATCCGATTGACTTCAAACTTGGCAGTTGTGTCGCTGATGACCCGAGGATGTACTTTTGGTGCAGTTTGGAGGTACAAGGGTTAGGGTAAGAGTTCAAAATGAATAAGAATCCCACCAGTTTTACATTGAGTGCTTCTTCTGAGACAAAACATGGACACTGCCACTCCGCCTTCGCAACTGACATTTTGGTCAATGTTGGAATCGCATCTGTTACGGGGTCAAAATACACAACTCAAGTCTTCCTTTCTTGTCTTTTTTTTTTTTTTTTTTACATAACATAAAAGAAATTAAACATAATCAAAGAAGAAAAAGTCACAGCAGGAAAGAACACATCTCAAGTCTTCCTTCTTTGATGTATATAATGTGTTTTTGTTTGGATGTGCAAGGCATTCGATATTAATGGAAGTCTTTTTCTTTGACTGCTTCTTCCTCTGCATTACTTCCTATTCCACCCTTCTGAGCCAAAACACGAGCAGTGCACGCTATTGCAAACCACACTGCGGTTGAAGATGGGATTCCATCTGTTACGTACTTTGGTCCAACAGGCACACATCCTGAACCGGCACTATACTAGTCTGGGTCCATTTTCAAACATGGGCGTACCTCAACAAATAATATGTGGAATTTCATGAAACTTTCTGTGTTTGTGGAATTTCAGGATGTGCTTTCCTACGTGTTATCTTACAAAATTATTTAAAGTCAATAGTTAGACTTTTAACTTGAAATACCTTCTAACCAGGACTAAACGGTGGGAATTACATCCATCAGGTCAACAAACAAAGCCATCAGTTTTGATGAAGCTCGCTTGTAAAACTCCTTGGCTTGGAAACGTTAATACTTTTCATCTTTGTCAAAAGCGCTCTTGCTTATACAGTACTAATTGTTTTTTAATTTAAGCTTTATTTTATCAGGATTATTCCAATTGACATTCAAAATCATTTTTACAAAGGGATAAAGACAGCAACACAAGAAAGTTCCACATATAAACTCGAAAAATGACCACCTGGCAGTTATATGTCTCTGCTAGGCATAAAAAGCGGACAGCGATAGTACAGTGAGTCAAAAAGAAAGACTCAAGGTTTCTTGAGACATTGCGCTCACAAGGTTTCAGGTCACAGTGAACCTTTGCCTTTGATCTCCAAAGGTTAATGTTCAGTTTGTTTTATGTTGAAAATTGAGGCCCATCTCAGGCCCAAATGACCTTGACCTCTGACCTCTGACTTCCAAAACCTAATCAGTTTATCCTTCAGTCAGATTGGATATTTGTGCAAAGTTCGAAGAAAATCTCTCAAAGCGTTGTTGAGATAATGCGTTCACAAGGACGGACGGCCAGACGGACAACTGGAAAACATAATGCCTTTGGCCCTGGTTGTCGCCCCGTGCAGAGGCAGAAAAAAGTGGATGGATGGGTGAACAAATGGACAAAACAGTAGAAACACCTTAGAATTTAATGTAATTGATAAAAATAAAGTGTCGCAGGGCCAGGATTTATACTTTTTTTAATATTGTGCCGATTTTCCTCATAGAACGGTGAGTACAACAATCACCGAATAAAGTTCACAAGCTGGAAACTCGGCTCAAAGCCTATTACAAGCATCCCCACATCAGCCCATCCACTCAGAGCTGCAGCAAAAACCAGTGAAAAACATTCCCTCACAGCATCCATGTGCAAAATCATCGTTAATATGATAACTTTACCAAAGAGATAAAAAAGTTTGTATTTCTATTCACACACTGCTGTTTTTCATTAGCACTATCTGCAGTGTAGAAGTTTATTCTCCACCGGATCAGGAGAAAAAGGACAAACCCCACCGAGATACAGACAGCACACACAAATACACCGACTAATCCCCTGAAGCCCTTGCGAAACCCCCTCCCAAAATGCACGAAGCCAAATACGCCTCCTTCAATCCCTTATTAAAAAAGTAGTTGTAGATAAAGTTGGTTACTTCTACGCCCTCAGCAATAATCTTTCAGAAATTATCCCACAGAGATATGAAGACGAGGGTGAAACTGGGGATTTTTTAGACACTTTCATCCTCAAATAAAGCAGCAGGTGCATGCTCCCATATTTCCATAAATCACTTCTGTCAGTGGTGATGCTAAAAATATGCCCCACCACCGTGTGAAAGCTGAGCTCTGCGCACACGAGTGCCAGTCTGAGATTTGCTGAGATTTGATGTTTTACATTTTGTGCCTGCATGTTCCATTCTAAAGAAATCCATCCTTATTTCATTTGCACTTATTTTTATAAATTCTTGTCTTTCATTTATTGTATTTAATTGTTTCTTTCTGGAAGTTATGAACACAGAGACATGTTTAATTAATGAGGAGGCAGTACTTGTCTGCAGAGGTGGGGCATTTATTTGGATCACAGCAGGGGATTAGCTCACTCTGTTTGGATAAAAAGTGGTGGGGACTCAAAAAAATCTCACAACTACGAGAAATTTTGATATACATGTAAATTCCCTCAACTGAGTTCATTCATTCATTCATTCATTTTCTACCGCTTATCCCGTTAGGGGTCGTGGGGCTGGAGCCTATCTCAGCATCATCTTTTCTGTCACTGTCAATGATTAAACCCCTTGAATACTTCAAATTGAATAAATGAATAAGGAACTTTATTGCGATCAAAGAAGAACAAGCCGAACAAAAGCAACTGTCTGATAAGGAGTAGGTAGAAGTAAAACTTACATATCCCTACCCCATTTTTCCCTCCTTTTGCCCAAACACTATCTAAACAATTATTAAATAACAATTAAATTATATATTTTAATTTTTTCATTTAAAACATCCCTTTGTGCCTTTAAAATATCTTGGATGTAATTCTACACCACATCTAGGTTTTGGAGATCTATGAATGTGCTATTTCAGCCCCACCCCGTCTCTGCTCGTTGCTCCTCGCCAGAGCTTACCTGCTCTATCTTCTTCTGACATTTAAACTAGTCTACTATACGCTGCACAGTGGCAAAGTTCTACCACTGGAGTTATTCAGATGTACATGTCCGACACGGATTCCCAGAAAGAAGAGGAGGAGCTACTTTCACAAGGTCGTCTACAAGTTGATCGAAGAATCAGAATGGTTAAGTTTTGTTTTGACAACGTTAAGCCGAACGTTGCCAGGACTGAATCCTTAGGTTTTCCATATAGAAGACCCAGGCTGTCAGAATTTTTGAGACTGTCATTGTTGAATTACAGAACAAAAGCAGAAATCCTCAACTATGATGGTGACTGCTTATTTCGGTCATGTTTTAATACATAAAAAGCACCGCACAAACACGTTAATGAGATGATCAAGTCTTTAAAGTTTATGAAAAAAATGTATGTTTTTATGAAAAAAACACAGATGAAACAAACTATACGCGTGTATTGAATCAGCAATGTTGTTGGACTAGCATTTTGTGAGCCAATAATTTCGTAAGCATTTCATTTGAGAAGATAAAAGCTAACTTAAATCTTAAGTCAAATTCTTGATGCAGTGTTTCATCAGCACTATTTCACCATCACAATCTCACCCTCTGAGACCGTCGACTAACTAATGAAATTATCATCAAAATGGTGAAATAGCATCAAAGAATTATGGAACAAAGCTAAATGTGACGAGCCCACCACACCTCTAGGGGCTCCCGCTTGCTCGTTGCTCTCTTCTCTCTTTCAGGTTCGCGGTCGAAGCGGGATCATAATTGGGTGATGCGCTACTCTTGGGCGCCCTGTGCCCTTGCCGTTGGTTGTCAGCTCAGTCTTCCTTTTTGGTTTTTCCTTTTTGCATGCATTCATGCATTCACCACTTATCACCGACACTGCTTTAATTTTCTTCTAAATAAACAGAAGTCTGTTTGGCAAACGCTCGTCTCGACTCCCTTTTTGTTGCAGCCTAAGAGCCGAGGGGTAACATAATGACGTGCACTCGGTACCATTTTAGATTTTATTAGATTTCAGCACACTGAAGACAGCAACACAAGACAGCCGTCTCTACCTGGCACATCTTCACCACCTGCACATGTCGACTGTAGCCTCTTTTCCACTGCCTTTTCAAGGTGCCTTCAGAGGTGGGTTGTTATGGTGACGCAGGTCTGCGCTGGTGGTGAGGAAGGCCCCATCGGGGCATTAATGTCCAGACTGTCCTAAATATCTCCATGAACGTGAGAGCGACATGCGTCAGCCTATTTTGAGTCACACGTAAGCATGTGTTGAGATGATGCCGGGTGGAAAATGTAGACTTAAGCATAGTTTAATTAATCAACTTGAGCATAGTCTTGCACTGCTGTTGGTTTAAACGTTGTCTTGGGGGTTTCAGAAGTTTGATATGCATTTAAATTGTGTAGCTTTTGCAAAATGTAAAAAAGAAAAACATATTTCAAACGGCATTTTGACCAGAGGTTTGTTGATGATAATAAACCCTTTCTAATATCAGCTCTTCTGCTCCGTTACACCTGGCATTCAGAACTGTGTGGAACAAATCTTAGATCTGTTATAACCGGACTGAACTGCCAAAGGTCTTGTACTGAGCGAATAGGCTGCATCAACTGGATGCTGCTGCTGCTGCTTCACAGAAAAGCAATTTTAGGAAAAACACAAGATGAGGCTGTTAGGGGGGCACAGACAGTCAGGAAAGTGCACTAAAGTAATCTGAAACTCTTGCCGGTGCTTTAAAACTGGAGGGAATGTTTAATGAGACTCATGGGAGACTTAGCCATTTAAAATGAACAACGGCATGGAAAATGGCATCTGTCACCTTCAGACTCACAAAGAGAGCAATGGGCTAAAACTAGAGCAGTCAAACAGTCAGCCAGAACACTTTTGGACTGTTCACGTGCTCCTGTGCACAAACAGGGACGGTGCTGAACTCGTGAACCTGACCTGAGCTGACTGAAATGGGAAACTGATGCATTTATAAGCAGACACGCAGAACAAAAGAAAGCTCGTGGGGAAATGTCAACGCATTACTCTCCCTGCAGGAACATACGCCAGGAAATGGGACCAGGGTCACGTTTTCAACTCTGTGCATATGTGTGTGTGTGTTTTCTTTTACCTTGGCACTGCTGTCAGAGTGACGTCTGGCACACGCTTGAAGCTGACTCATCCAAAACTGCTGCTCCTTGGTGTCAGAGGCTAGTAAAACACAAACACAAATTCAATTACAGGCCTTTAAACTTCCTTGGTATACAAGACGCCAATAAATCCTTACATAGGTTCACTGTCAGGTCGACGTTTAGGTATCAAAAACACATTAGCTGCCTTTAAGTGTCTCCACGTCCATTAAAGTCAATCGTTCAGTTCCCACAGATTATCTTTTTAATTAATAGAGCACTAAACATCGGCTGTAGGAACAAAAGGAAACACAAGACCACTTTAAAATTAGGCCTCTTTACAATAAGATTCTTCAATAAACCACCACTTTAAGAGCTACACTCACAAGAGCTGTGATGATACGCTGAATTCACGATTTGATACAAATCATCATACACAGGACACGACTGGATATGTACAGTACATTAATAAACCCAAATTCTTACCAATAAATTCTTTGAACAATAGTGTATTGAATGTTTTGATGTTTAACACTACGGAAATATATGATTGTGACCATAATTTCACTTTTGGGAGATTTGTTGTTACTAAATTGTGTATATTGTAAATGATTTATGAAGTTTTTTGAAACAAATCATCATTTCTATATTGAACTAGATGATATTTAATGGTATCACAACACGCATTTTTAAGTAAAATTCAATTCAATTTAGGCTTCCCGTTTTGATTATCGCAATTTATGGTGTATAATCAGAGCCCTGATGCAACAAAAGCAAACGCTGAATGTAATATGATTTTTAAAAATTTGTTTTACTTTAGAAACCTGTGAGAAATTAAAACACATAAAAGCAGTTCATTTTATGAAATAATTCATGTATTTTACTAGACTTAAAACAACCAATGTTTGGCTTTCTTTATGTTTAAAATTAATTAATAATGACTGTAACTGTAGGTAATTTTTAATGCTTATACCTCTTCCATTTTATTTTTTAATTAATTATTGAGGCTATAAAATGAATTTTAAAAAGTCTGTTAAAACAATGCCAGAGCTTAAAATAACATCTTCAACTGTACCCGAAAAGTAGCATATCCTCACATTTAAAGGAGCTTAAACTGGAGATCAACGGACTATCTTGCTTGATAAATAATTGAAAATGTGAATAATTGACAACTTGCTGATGGGCAAAGATTTCACTAGTAACTGTCAATGAAAAAAAAATCCTATTTGATGCACCCTTCTGCTTTTTTTTTTATCTAAAGATACAACATCATACGATGAAGTTCAACCTGTTTTATGTTTTGACCCCAAACATGGTTTACTCGGAGGCGAGGTGGCGTGATGCTTGGCAGAGACACAAACCCACACATACAAACTGTTTTATAGAACTTGGTGTGTGAGTGACTTTCACGTTTCATTCTATCTCATTATTTAGCTGCCTAAATATGCTTTATTAGTTTCTTACAAAAGACACCACTCTCATATTTGTCAGACACTACTGCTGGTTAAATTAGATTACCTTAAACAATGGAAACAGGACTAATAGACAAGCTAGCTGTCTTCCCATTTTCAGTATTTATGCTAAGTTAAGCTAATCTAGAGAGATGCCAAACCTTTATTTTTAACCATACAACATTAGTCACTTAATTGAGGAGAAATTGACCTCTCAGTAACCTTGACCTTTGACCTTGAGAGGCGAAAAATGACTTTTCTGTAGCCAGTGCTGTCAGTCATAAAATGACACCAGTTAGACCTCTCTATTTCAATTCTGTCAAGAGTTATGGCCAAAACACATGCTTTTTGACCTTTGACCTTTGACCTTGGGACACTAATGTCTAATGAGTTTTAGGGTGGGGTAAGAGACGCCTTTACCCAAAATTTCATCAGAACCAGTCAAGCAGTTTTTGCTTAATCCTGCTAACAGGCAAACAAAAAAAAATTCCACCAAAAATACACCCTCCTTCAAATTCATTGGCAGCAGTAACAACAGCAGCAGAAAAACTAACAAATGATTTCAAGATGGCTTTTGTTTGTTCTGCATTATCAAAATTGTGTTTCAAACCAATCAATCACTGTAAAACGTCACCCGAAAAAGGATTTATATTGCGATCAGTAAGGAAAGATCGGTGGCAAGTAATCAGTTCATCTTAGCATGTAGCCTTGCATGTGTTTGTTTTTGTCTCCACATATGATTAGTAATCAGGTCACAAACAAAATCCTGCATTAGTAACTCCCCAAACTTTCAAAATCTTAATAATAACAACAGGTACATCATATAGCAAACAATGTCAAAAACACACGGATTAAGAGCTGCAGGCCTACACAAGCTAGCTCTCACCTTTCCAAAATTCCTAAATTTATATAACCCTTAAAAAGAAACTGCTTTGATTTAGCTTATCTTGATGAATATGTTAAGTAAATTTGTTGAACAGTCTAATAGCCAAATAAAAATGACACCACCTGCGTTTTACTGTCTTAATGTGTCTCATTGTGTTCAGTGTTGTTGTCAGCCATTTTGGAATCAAAAGAGGAGGTGGCATAGCTCTTCCTGATTGCTATCCTCAGGTAACAGCGCAACAAAAGGAATAACTGTGGAAACTCTACCCTGCAAAACAGCCCAGAGGACGGAGAGGGATAAAAACCAAGGTAAAACAAGATTGAAGCGAAAGGTTTCTCTCTACTAGACATTAAGTAACAAGACCAGCCAGGCTGCTAGCGGCAGCCATAATGGCACAGGCTAAAAGAGTGTTGTTGCTGCTTCTTGGGAGTAAAGCTTCAATATTCAATTGTCATTGTCAGTCACATAATTATTGTTATTATTATAATCTAGGTTAATTGGTCACTCTAAATTGCCCGTAGGTGTGAATGTGAGTGTGGATGGTTGTTTGTCTCAATATGTCAGCCCTGCGATGAACTGGCGACTCATCCCGGGTGTACCCCGCCTTCGCCCGAAGATGCTGAGATAGGCTCCAGCCCCCCCCGCGACCCCTAACGGGATAAGCGGTAGAAAATGAATGAATGAATGAATTACCTCCACCATCCAAGTTATGTTTTCACCGTTTGTGTCCATTTTTTGTTGGTTTATTTGCCAGCCAGATTACACACAAACTACTTGACCCACAAATTAATTGATGAGATGAAATTTTCATCAAAGATGTGTCTTGGCCGAACCATAAAACTGATTAGATTTTGGTGTCCAAGGGTCAAAGGTCAGGATCACTGACAGGTCATTTTTTGGAGCAATTTCTCCTGAATGAATTCACTTAAAGAGGTCTAACTGGTGTCATTCGGCACTGGCTACACATGATTAACGTTTGGGCTTTAAAGGTCAAAGGTCAAGGCCACGGGAAAGTTCGTCACATTTTTCTACATATTTCCAGGATGAATTGATATAGAGGTGTGTGTGTGTGTGTGAGAGGTCTGGTGTCATTTTCTAACTAGTGCCAGGATCCATCACATTGCCAGAACCAGCTGGCTCCGCTGTTCATGTGTCGTTAACATGTGTTTTTTGTCGAACCAAATCACCCTGATCTAAAAAGGTAAGCATTTATTGTTGGGGAGGATATGTCGTAGGGAATTTAGCTGTGCTGGTGGAGGCTCGCACTCTCCGAACGCCGTCCATCTAATTTGGTTTGGTTTGGTTTGTTTGTTTGTCTGTTAGCAGACAGCCCAGAAATTTGGAGGAATCATCCAGATTTTTTTCTGTGAGCTCCTAAAGGCAGTGGCATCAACTGATTAAATTTTGGGCTATACATGGGAAAGGTCAACGTCAGGAAAAATTCCTAATTGTTAACACTGGGCTACATTTCAAACAGCCCTATCTCATCCAAAACTCAACCAATCTGTTTCTAATTTACAACACAACGCAATAGCTAGTTTCACTACTGGGGAAAAATCAAATACTAAATTTGCTGAATCTTAGAATATTACTTTTTCAAAACACGGATATTTGAGAGAGTTAAATTTAATCGATGTGAAAAAATCTGAAAAAAAAAAAAAATCTTTTAATTGTTTTATTCTCTCTCCCTTCTAGGTGAATGTTGGGCCAAATGACATTTTAGCTGAGTGTTCCTGACAAAAGAGGGATCGTTCAGCCGTGGCAGAGGTTTGCGCTCTGACTGCTCTTGTTTCACATGCAATAACTCATCAGGATGTCATATTAAAATATTTACAACTGAACACAGAAAATTAACCAGAAAGCCAAACATAAGAATGACATTTTTCAAATTCAACGCTGCAGTCATTAGATTTGGAAAAAAAAAAAAAAAAAAAAAGAAAAGAATAACCTTCAAACACCAGTCACTAAAATATTGTGAGTCTGTGCGGAGAAACGATCTATCAAGGGGCCCCTGGCAGCAATTAGGAGCACCACTGCAGAACAAAAAACAGGAAAACACTTAATTACAGATCCTGATTTAAATCATGCTTCAGGTCTGGCAAAAACAGCAGGCTTCATTTAAATCCAAACAAGACTGTCATTACCGTTTATCACAGCAATTACCCTTGGAAAAAGCAGTGAGCAGCATCTCAGGCAACATGCAGGCTTTCGTGCCCTCCTGGTGGAGGTTGTTGTGATCCCTGCTCAGGGGGTATTATTTTCCAAAGGTTCGGGAACTTTGAGGACAGGCCCCCCACATTTCTCATTCAAGTCTGCGCCTGCAGGCTCACTGAAACGGTATTTCGTTCCATTGTGCTTCGAGGTGGAGCCACAGAAGAAAGCGTGCAACACATGGAACAACGATGAAGCACAGACCCTGCTGAGCATTAATGAATTTATGCAGCAGATGCTTTCCAGGATTGGAAATGTCAACTCCCAACAAAAAGGTCTACGTTGACCAAGCTAGCCATTCTCCACATCATCCAACAAGCCCAGGGGTGCAGTGCAGATACCTTTGTTGCTTTTCCTTAGTCAAGGACTGATTTGCATTCCCAGGGTATTTCGCCACAGTGGAAACACAGATAACAATGAGCCACAGGAACCCCTAAGTTCCTTGAAGAGAAGTCCCTGGTACTTTAAGTCAAAATGCACTTTTATTAATGTCAGTGGTCCAGACCTAACCTATACACCCTTAGAGCCAAACCTCTAAGTCTGACTATCCCAATGTTTACGGTTCAGTGAGGCAGAACTGTGATACTCCTCTTCCCAGCCCCTTCCACAAACTTCTCCGGGAGGACACCGAGGCGTTCCCGAGCCACCTGAGAGACATAACCCCTCCAGCATGTTACTGATCTGCCCCGGGGCTCCTCCAGAATGCGCATGCCTGACACACCTCCCCTGGAAGACATCCGGGGCAAACCAGATGCCTGAACCACCTAAGATGGAGCAGCGGTTCTACTCTGAGCTGCTCATCCTGTCTCTAAGGCTGAGCCTAGCCACCCTATGATGCAAAAACTAATTTCAGCCATTCGAGAGCAAAGACCTTAGTGCACTTCAAAGAGCTGCTGGATAATCAAACAGCATCTGAAATCCCCCATCTGATGATTTCTGTAACTCTGCAAAAGAGACAAACGTGGCTTTCAAACGTGCGAAAGAGTGAAAGCTGTCAGGGTCTACGATTCTTTTTCTAGCTCTCTTTACTTTGGCCACTTGCTGCACATACACCTACATCAACTCTTAATAAGTTAATTGTTAAAATTAATTGTGTAATTGTTAAACTGGGAGCAGCACTCTCCACGGATAACTCAAAAGCTAAACTTTATAATCTTTTAACCGCTTTATGACATGCTGAACAAAGTCATCCCAACACATGGTGAATTTATGTTGTGCTCGTCATCCACTTGCACCGGCCACATCTGCCGCTTTCATGAGAACATCTTCAGCAAAGAGGCAACTCCGGCGAAATGAGACGTTTACAGAAACTCCAGATGAGCGTCACATTTGATATATGCGCTCCGACCGGGACTACTCATACAGGGAGGGAGAGAGAGAAAGAGAGAGACACCTGTTCAAAGTCGCATCCTCTTCCCTGCCATCGCGCACAGAAACCAATCTGACCACT
>KV751318.1:4584526-4595056 GCA_001698575.1 Mola mola | reverse complement strand
TGTTAGTGAATGGAATTTGTTCAACATAATTAATTCTGCATGTAGGACATCAGCAAAAAAACAAAATGATTGAGAAAACAAGAAAACAACAATTTTCTTTGAAAATTACACCTGTAGGGATTTCAGTTGCTAAAAGATTAATATAGTATAAAATTAATGTTTGTACACACTGTGTTTTTCCTAAGGTACCTTACTCTACTTCCAGGACACAGTTTACAAAGTTTCCCTGATTATTTAGAAGACGATCAATTGAATAAAATGTTTAAAAGAAATCTACATGAATTTGATTGTTATTCATAAACATCAGAAAACTTTGTGCCCAAGAAGTGAAGAAAGGCAGACCAGAAGTGTAGAAAAGTAGGAAAACCAAAGTCTGTACGACTTTGGTAGGTCCACGCTCTTTAAAGGTTACATGAATGCTAAAATATAACTTCATAAAAAGTTACAGAATCATCCAAGTTAGTTATTTGAATTAATATTAATAGGGCACATGAAATTATGCACCAAATGTCCTTTCAATCCGTCCAGTATTGGTTGAGACATTTTCAGATAAGTCACAAGGATTCATGAAACCATGAGTGCTCGTGCAAAATTTCACGGCAGTTCCTTTAGAATTAAATATCTTATTCAAGACCAAAGTTATGGACTCATCAACCAGCATTTCCACACAACAGCAGAGCTGACATGGCTACACTGTCTGTATAAGAAAAGAAAGGAAAGATCAACAATAAAGCTGCCAAGTGATAAATAATCCTGTTTTCAGGCCCTATTACGCCCTTTTCAGTCATTAAACATGTTAAACACACTGTAACTTCAGTGGTTTTTCTGATTGTCATCTAAAACCATCATCCTGGCCTAAAGCCCTGAACTGTAATCACTCATCCAACTGTAACAAGGAGCAGTTTCCGGACGCTGATCCATTTTTTTTGCTGATATCATTCACTGTATCACCACTGTAACAATATTGAAAGAGCTTAGTCGTGCACATTCATTTACAACTGCACTGCCATTTCCTAATGGCATCAACATCGGTGCTGTAAGAAAGACCTTGTCAGCAGAATTTGCATCTCCTCCGGCTGTTTTGGCAGTGAATTCTCAGAAATACTCAGAGAAACATCTGACCAGCAGGAAGGCAGCAAATCACAGTGGTTATTAGCAGGTCACGTAGTTTTTTTCTTGTTAAAAGATCAAATGTGTTATGTTGTAGTGTGAGAGAATCTTAGAACTCCATTCAGTTATATTCAGCCACCCCAAAATCAATCATTTCAATTTTTCCTCGTTCCTCCAGCGTCAGTTATCCCACTGAACTGGTGTGAGTAGCCAAGATTGGGAAACATCGGCTGACTAACCACGAAAATAAGAGAACTGGAATGCACCTTATTAGTCATAATCCAACAGCGATATCTTTTTCCAGGAATTATGGGCATGAATTCAAGATAATCCTTGTTGAACTGTTTTCTTTCCACTGCCTGACATTGTACTAACGGATGGGAGGTTTCGCGCTCGTCATAGAGCAGGATTTAAACATTAGTGGCGTCCTCCTCGACCGAGTCTTCCATCCACAGTACGCTATAGCTCCTCTTACACAAAGCGGTACAAAAGGGCCTGCTGCACCTCTGTTGAGCCCGTCCGTGTTTGGACATGTCTTAGTCCGTCTATGAGACAGCATCAGAGGTAGTCACAGCACTGAATCAGCAGTCCGGCTGAACGGAGTGAGCAGGGGTGAGGCGGAGCGGTGACACAAGCAGCTTTGGGTGTTCTGTGTGAATAAACAAAGGCCGCGTACAGAGGGGACTTTGTTGCGGAGATATTGCCAAAGTCGCTGTGTAAAAAGGCCAAATTAATCTAGTGAGGGCAAAATCTGGAAGCGGGCCCCGTTAATTCCAATCAAAGTCGCTCAGCTGGCCATGAAGCCAAAAGTGAGCTCCCATCTTGAAAAGCTACCCAGGTCTTTTTTAAAGTGTCCAATGAAGAGGCCGGCAAGCAGGCTCACAACGTAAGCTCATGAGGAAAGACTTTTAGGCCCCTGCGACTTGACGTGAATACTGGCACTCCTCCTGGAAGCTTGAAATGCAGACATCCTACATAAATCTACTCAAAGGTCTGTGGTTTACCCTCTATTCAACTGACAAACTCAACCTAAGGTTCACTTCCTTAGGAGACTTTTCCTCAATGAAATGGTCCTTATCAGCAGATTTAATTAGCTCGCTGGTAATGGAACTGTAGATGCTCAAACTTTCCATCGTTCGTGTTGACTTCAAGATCTGAACATCTACTGTTGTACAGATATTAAGCAAACTCCTTGATGATGATGATGAGAAAAACCTTTATTTACAGCTGTTAGCATTAAAAAACAATTCACTTAAAAAAAGCTGAATCCTCAAACAAGGAGCAGCAAGAGACTAAACAGGCATTTTTACCTGCTGTTGTCTTCACCGTAAACACCCACCAGAGCCGCATTTCCCCGAATCACAGCTCTGATCAAAGCCCAACAGCAGCAACTCCTCTTCCAGCGAGCACAACTGCAAAGAGATGATTCATCCCGCACGCTTCCCCGCCCTGCTGACTGCTCAGGAAGATTTAAATTTAGAGCCTACACGTGTAGCGGCCCCCGAAGATCCAGTCTGGTATCTGAGAAGGACAACGAGCGTCTGAAAGTCGAACGTTCTGCAGTCTGCATGCAAATGTCGGTAGGCAGTCACGACGGCTCCGACGTGAATCTTATGGGACAGGTGAACGACTCTGGGCGACGTCCCCTCAGCCTGTAATCACGGATGTAATCTCTGCACGCACATCAAACATGTCCTGTGTGTATGAGAGTGAGTCAATATGTTTCTTTGCGTGATTTTTCGCCGTGCAGGGAGCCCCGGCGCTGCGTTAACGTGAAGTCGGCCCACAAATCCCGAAATAGACCCTCGAGTGGACACGTTCAAGTGCACCGTGACGGTGAGGCATATTAATACACGTCACAATGTGAGCAGGTGCAGGTTTTTTCCACTGTTGCGAGGGGAGAGGGATAATCGTGGCTGCTTCCCAGGACTGTCTGATGGTTCAGGCCTGGTTTTAGGGAATGAGATTTAGGATAAATTTGGGGTTGCGCTGATTAAAGCATAGCTCCAACTTTTTCAGTTTTAAACAAAATGTCAGACACACTTGCTTTGACATTAATGTTGTTTGGGTAAAGATTTTGCAATTTATTGTTGTAATTTTGTAGTTTCACCTACAAAGTAAGGTAGGGGTGTGTTAAAAAAGAAACTGTCTGAGTGTTTGTGTTCCTTACTCCATTTGACAACTTCCTGCAGTGAAGAACCAACAAGCGCATGCTAACAAGTAGCATGCTTGTGTAAATAATACTGAGTAAATAGGAGGCCAATTTACCAACTGACAAAAATCTTCATGTTTGTCAGAAAACTGTCATAAGACAATGATCACAGTAAAGACTAAAACTTGCTTTGAACTATGACTTTTGTTGCCGGCTATTTGGTTTCCATATTTTTCACAGTTCGGAGAAAAAAAAGACGTTTCCTCTTATAAAAATGTACTGCTTCTCTAACAAAACAGCATGTTTGTATCGTTTTATATTCACTGAAACTATAAAGTAAAGTTGTTTTTATATAGACTTGCTGATGCATTGGCGCATCACTTCACTGTTTCACGACAGGCGGACAGAAAAGTAGTAAAACATCGTGAAATAATAGTAAGAACGTAATACAATAAAATCAGCAAATCGTGCTAGAAACCCAAAACAACACAACCCTAAAATCCAACAAACAAAGGAACAATTGATCTCAAATATTTATTTGTGTGGCTTTCCTCTGGACAGTGTACCTCTTTCCTGACAGTAACAGTGGGAACTCTGCACGGAGAGGATGCTGAGGGTTGACTAGGATGGCCTCTGCCTTCTTGGTGTCAATGATCTTCATCAATGCGTCCCAGCCTATTTTTATTAGCTGCAACTAGGTTGCCAAAGAAGAATAAAACATTTTCACAAATGACCTGGCCTTTTTTTCTTCAACAGGTTTTAATAAAATTGGGCTTAAAGTCATGTCAAGGAACTGAAGAATGCAATACGTCCTTGCAGTTATGCAGTTATATTTAACTATCTCTGCATGTGTGTCTGTATTTATACAAAAACAAAAGACGGTTGCACACACACATACACACAGGTCTGTTCAGCTATCAATGTTAGGACATGGCATTGACTTCCACTCACACTGTACAACCATACCAATACACTAACCTAAGGGCCATAAGGTCGTAGCCGTAACCCCAACCAGGACGTCTGAAATGGCGCTTTACCACTCTTTGGACCACCATGAGAACCACAGGTCCCAACAAGGTCTGTGTTCCTGTCAGACACGGTCCCCAGTAGGTGACAACAAAGTTCACACACACACACACACACACACACACACACGCACACACACACACACACACACACACACACACGCACACACACACACACACACACACACACACACGCACACACACACACACACACACACACACACACACAAAGCATCTGCACATTGGCACTTAGCGTTGTGACATGGCCACCCACACAGCGGCAGAATTAGAGCCACTCAGTTCTGTTTCCCACAATGCTGCCTGCCAAACACACACAATGTGTTTTCTCTACGTAAAAAACATCGGAGCATGACTGACGACTGTAATTACTCCAACGCTGTCTTCCACCAGTGCACAACCTCTCCTCCTTCGGAGAGTGTCTATATATAACCACTGCAGGCACTTAGGGATATTAACTTTTTGTCAATGCTGAACACAATCAGAGAAAGGTCGACTTCTTCCTCTTCTCCACTGGACTCAGGGAAAGCCTGAGAGGACCTATTCTGACCTTTTTTTAATTTACTTTCTTCTAATCAGAATTCATTTTTTAACATTCCTGCGCGCACCTCCAATTAAACTTTAATGTAACTTCATCTTCAACACAACATCCTTTGTGACCAAAGGTTCACAAAATGTAAAGTATGAGACTGAAACCTCACAAAAAACCTGTCTGGTAATTGTGATGATGTAATTTTTCTTCGTTTTCAGGGTTTGTTCACATCGAGCAGCGTACTGGAGGGAATGAGCCGCGATCACGTTCCCAGCGGCCGTCTGATGCTCAGATGATGCCAGAGACTTCAGTTGGCCGTCACCACGAATTATGATTCCCTCTGTGCTAACTTGCTAGTCCCCGGTCTGAATCTGGAGTAAAAAAATATAGTAAAAAACTAGCATGAACCCTGCCGTAATGACCGCTGAGCTATGATTCCAGGGCAGTTCAGTTTACACTGTATTACTCACTGTTGATATTCAGAAACATTACCATAATAAGACATCTCAGACCATCATCCAATATTCCTCTTCAAACTGGCCTTTTTCTTTTAAAGAAACTGATTCTTAGAGATTTATTTCACTTTTTCCAAATATCCTGAAACAAAGCTAAATGGTCAATAACTTACTAGCAAGACTCGCAGAATCATCTCAATCCACTAATGTGGAGGTAACTAATTTACATTTCAGGTAGAAATAAACATCAGGCTTTGATAAGTAACATTCAGACGACACGGGCTTCCTTCAAAAGAATTGAATTTTCACACTATGTAAGTCGCAGAATTGGCCAATAAAAGCAGAATCTACTGTTAAACATGCAATATCAATAACAACCCTCCCTGCTAACATCTCAGCTGAGCAGTCGGCACGTTCCTGCCGCGAGGGCTGTTTTCAAGTGTTTCTGTGAGTGAGGTGACAGGTGAGAAATCCCAAACGAACGCCGAGCACGGTTTAAACTTCTTTTGATCAATGCCACCTCACTTTGAGAAGAGCATGTGTCTTCTTCTTTTTTGAACCATGATGACTCATGCACCCAGGAGCTCGTGGGAGTGCGCATGAGTGGCAGCGCATCATCGTCCCGTCAGTTCAATGGGCTCCGTGCCTCCCTACTCCCTACCCCGGCTCCCTCTGCAACACCACTGCAGCAACGACGAGAAAGTCTGATAACTCTGTTTGCACACTGGTAAAAAAAATTAGATTCCACCCCACCGCACGCAGCTGCCGGGCAGAAATCCTGCACAATCATGTTTACTGCTGACAAAAGACAACAATGACAACGGAATGTTTCACAACAACAAATGCAGGGTTGAGTAACTTATAAACATCACCCACAGTGTCTCATGAAAGCTGAAAAGAGTGAACCCACGAATGCTGGTTGCACAATCGCACTGATGTCGACAGCTGAGACTTTCTTCATGATGAGCAGCTGCAGAGCTTCGGGGCCCAACAGGATATTAACTCAGCGTTCCATCGAATCAGACTAATAATGCAACAAGGTGGTGTCAGACGTGCAAACACATTCACGCTCACCAGGACACCATTTCATACACCTGTTCAGTCTAAAACAGTCTGACAAAGACTGCTGTCTCTATCAGCCTCACAGCTAGAGCTGTAACAATCTGTCACTCAGAAAATGATAGTCGATCAGTCATTTCAGTGATTCTGCTGCAGAACTGCAGAACGCGCTCCGTATCCAGCCTCGCGTTCGTGGTTTGCTGCTTTTCTCCATATTATGTGAAACTTCCCAAAATATAACTTAATAGTTGGGCTTTTAGATGTGGGTCAGACAAAACTAAACAGGAGTTTTATTTTGTAGGCCAAACACTTCTATAAGGAGTCCTCAAGTGCTGTTTTTTAAATAAACTGTTGCTATGATTGAGTGTGTATTGTTCAAAAACAGTAAATAATAGTCAGAATAACAACTGGTTGCAAAAAACAAAAAAAAAAAAAAAAAAAAGTGTGATGGAAAAAAATCTTCAAAAGTAAATGTCAGCCCTGCGTGTGCTGACATCTCTTTTCACACTGTCAACACACTAAAACCACCTGAGGTATTACAGTTAGTCAACCACTGTACGAGCAAAAATGTCAAAAAAGAAAAACAGATTTCCTGCCATTTACAGGTCTTCATTACAGTTAATGTCATTAATCTGGGTTGTTTTACAGTTTGACAAACAAAACGATGTCCTATTGGACTCCAAAAAACATCTACTGACAAGACAAAAATTAACTTAGAAACACTTTATTTGGTAACGACAGCAACTGTTCATCGCTGCCGTATGCTGGGGAACGTAACACTGAGACATGTGTCTTAATGTTTTGGCCACTTCAAATAATAATGTGCCATCATATTAAGGAAAGAAAGACCGACTGCAGACTGAGAAAAATCCAGAGATATTCTGTTAAGACAGGAAACGATTGGCTCTAACTTCAGCATGTTGCCGATTATCAGCGTCAGCGTTTTTAATCACAGACTTCTGATATAATAATAACTCTCAGTACAAATTTACCTGGATGCATTTTAAATTTCTTTTAGAAACACTGCGGCAACATGTCTGTTTACTGTGTCTGTTGATATTTCTGGTTCAATAAAAGTTACATTTACGGGCGTTCCGGCTATATTTTGTCTTGGAATTTTCACTTTTCTCCAAATTGAGACACCAGTGTTTACATTTTAATACAAACACGTATTGGTTTCACATGTCTGTCATCAGTCTCTCCGATTATCAATAATTGGACTCTGTATCGGTCGGTCCCGAAAGAAAACCAGTAAAAAAATCATTTTGGCACTTTGCTTGAATGACTGACTGATTTCTAGAAAAAACTTTCAGTTTCCAAACAACTGAGCCCCAAATATGACCGCAGGGCCATACAAAGTGAAATTATAAACCATTAAAAACACACACACAGGATTTACTGAGGTGCTTTTGCATGTGTGTATGTCCTGATTCTGGAGTCAGTTTATCCTGCAACAGTGGGGAAACTGTTCGTCGGCTGGCCTGAAAGCATGTGAGCAGGGTTTGGATTTAAAACCCCCTCCTCACCCAGCATGGTGACGTGGTGGTAAAAGTGCAACGTGGACGGGCCAAATAACAACATGGGTCCGTCTGACCCGGCTCTCCTCTGCCTCCATGCTCACCTGTTCTGCCAGCCCTGGATCAGGTTGGTGTATTTGCTCAGCACTCCTTCCAGCTGCCTCCTGCACGCCTGCTGCTGCTGCTGCTCGTCCTGCCCGGCTTCCTCGAGTTGGCGCGGTCCGACGAGGAAGAGTTGGCTTTGTTGGTCCCGGCATGCGGACTACAGAGACTCTTCTCCATCTTGGCGACGGGACAGCGGAGAGCAGGAGGAGCAGGAGGAGGAGGAAGAGGAGAAGAGGAGGAGGAGGAGGAGGAGGGGAGCGCGGGGATGGACCAGAATTCAGCCGCTCATGTAAACAGGACGATGCGTGCCTGCTGGACTGAAGCACGAGGGATTCCGGTGGTTCACGCGTGTCCCGGCGCGTGGGGAAGCTGACATATTCCTCCGCGGCGTTCGCGTCGCGCTCGCGCCCCCGCAGTGCGCGGCCGTATGGCACCGTGGCTCTCCTCCGACGCTCTCCTCCCAGGAACACTGGCCACGCCCACTCCGCTCTAGGTCAGCCCCCGGAAGTTACAAAGCACGCGTCGTCCTACCAAAAAAAAACAAAAAAAAAACACAGTGAGCCCTGAGATGGAAAAGTGAACTGCAGGCATCAGCGGGAACAGCCGTGGATGAGTCATGAGGGGGACAACAAGACAGAGATAAATGTAGGTCACTAATGTTACCTAACACAACTGAAAAAGGAATCCTCAGGTTTATCATGTGACCCCTTGAAAAGGACTCTGACCCCGGATTTGGACAGAGTTTTACTGTAAACAATGGCTGTGTGAAGAAAATTCATGTGCATTTGCAAAATGTGCAACTTATATAGTCATGCGATGCCAGAATAATCGGAATAACGACTTTTCACACTGGGAAAATTCACTTGAAGGGCCTCCCATGTCGGAAGAACGATGTTGTGCTGCATTCACATGATCAGGTCTTAAAGTGGAAACATCATGGATCCAACACTGGCTTTTGTCCGCCATGTTTATGCATTTATGGACTGTAACTCGTGTCATTAAATTGTCTCCAAGTTAACAGCAGAAGCCTTTCATGTGATTTTTCCCAGTGGGAAAGTCATTATTGTAATTATTCCGACATCAACTAATGCAACAATATAACAGGAGTTATATTGTTGTATTGAATAGGAGTTTCTGACTTGACGTCATAAATGCATAAATATGGCGGGGAAAAGTCGACGTTTATTTGATGATTAGAATCTTTTTATTTTTAATCCACGTATTGATTACCAATTTTTGATTACATGTAATGTAAAATATGGTATTGATGTTTTCTGCTGTCCATGTAGAGTGACATAGTTAGAAACATTTTTTTTTAGCAGAAACTCAAAGATAAAGCTATTGTAAGATGTATTTATATCACCTTATCTGTTGTCTTTGCTCTTTGTTGTCACAAATAAACAGGAAACATTAAAATGCAGCCTAACTTCTTTGCCAAACCACCTCAGAACACCGGAACGAAGTCGGAAGAACGACTACAAACCTTCCCAAATCACATGAATGCAGCATTAAAAACACCCACAGGAAGGTGGATTACGATCATTTGGAGCAGGAGAACACTAATGAGCCTAATCGGCCAGTACCAACCCATCCACCTCTGCTGACCTAATTAACTCTCGGGAATAAACAATCTTTAACTCCACTGGAAACAGTGTTTAACTGAAAATCCGAGTCAGACCAATGCACCAAAATAAATAAATCTGCATCCCTGAGCATCCAACTTCAACAAAGCCTGTTTAATAGCCTTCCGAATATAATACTTGTGATGATTTTTTTACTAATTTACACATTTACAAAGGATATAAATGAGCATAATCACACACAACAGAAAAATATGATGCAGAGGTGTTAAAAACCCTAACAGGCCCTCGATCGGGGCACACTGTAAATTTTAATCTACTGTTTTAAAAAGGGTGTAGAAATAGAAAAGAAGAAAAAAAAGGACACGCAAACAGAAACAAAACTACTCAAGTTAATTGAAAATGGATGGTCAAGGATGGTTTACAAAGATAATTCATAAGGATGAATAAAAAAATGTTTCCCACATTTTATTATTGTGCAGGTGCAATTTCGACTATGATACAGTAAAGTGTTCCATAGTATTAAACCTCAATTTGTCCAAGCTGTAAGTGAGAGTTCCAGTAGGAGACCTGAGATGATGGTTCTTTTACAGGAAACAATCGTAAAATTAGTAAAAATCACTCAAAGACTGATGACTTCCACACTGTCTCAAATTTTCCTTCTGAACACATTTACCAGCGTTAAATATGTTTGAACGCGAATCTCTACTGAGTCCAGGTACAACTGGACAGTCAAGTGGACATCTGTCATGAGAGGAGTGGCTTGACACGTGAAGGTTACGGGCCGCCGTCAGCTCTGTTTTATGGCGGAGTTAACGTTAATAAACCCTGGGAAGCTGTAATTAAAGACACAAGAACAAACAGACTCGTGACCAGGATGAAAAGGACACGTTAACGAGGGGAGGACTATTAAGAAGAGGCTGAAGCAGTGCTGAGTGACTGAAGGCCTGTCCCGGTGAATCTCCTCAGGACATTAA
>KV751318.1:4571924-4584447 GCA_001698575.1 Mola mola | reverse complement strand
CCAACCCAGCCACAAAGCAAAGATCAATACAGGACGGTATAAAAAAACCCTGCAGGACAGAGAGTCAGTGGTTCTGAGAGTCAAGCTCAGGTCAGCTGCATTTCATTATGAGAGGTCACGCCACCTTGCCTCTAAGGCCTTTTTTTTAAAATCAGTTCTCAATTTACAATGTCTATAAATTATATTTAAAATAAAAAAAACCTTATCATGTACAATCTGCAATATAAAGGAATTGATTGTACGATTGTATTGTATTCTCCAATCACACATAGAAAGTGCAAACATTAGCGTGTCAAGCCAAACAGTTGACTACCTACGCAAGCACCCTAAGATTATTTCATGCTAAGGGTAATGGGCGTGTTGTTAGGTGCTAAACATGAAAGTGAAGTTTTTGTCTTCAAAAATACGAATCCTAACACTCATGTATTTCCATGTTGGACCTCAAACTTGTTAGCGTTAGCCTCAAACTTAGAGCGTTATATATACATGTAAGACCCTTTAACAAGGCTCATGCTTTAACACGAGTCACCATTAGGCATTGAAAAGACACCAGAGCGAGTTTGTTAATCAAATCTACAAGCAGCTGTAACGGCCAAAAAAATTTTTTAAAAAAGGTATAAAAAGACAAGAAAACAACAAGGTTAAAAAAAACAAAACTTTTTTTAATAAATCAGCCCCGAATGATTTCTACACTCTAACCCTAACCCTTTAAATGATGTGAGGGAAGGTGGAGCTTAGTAGCAATAGCAATTAATTGGGGGGCAGGGCTCTGTGATGTACCTCCCCTTCCAGTATCCAAGTAGGAACTTATCTCACAAAAATATCCTCGGTCACAGAGTTTTTGTTACAGAATAAAAGTTATATGTAATAGAACCCGACAGATATGCAATTTTTGGGCCTAATACCGATACTGATATAAGGGAGTAAAGAAGTTCCGATATTGATAAATTGGCTGATACTAGCAAATTCTTTACAATAATAACTTAAATGAGGATATCAAAGCATCTTTTTCTGCATTGCCTTCTTTGAAACCTTTTTTTTAATTGATAGCGTACACCAATCAGGCATAACATTATGACCACTGACGGATCAAATGAATAGCGATGATTATCTCTTCATCATGGCATGTTAGTGGGTGGGATATATTAAGCAGCAAGTGAACATTTTGTCCACAAAGTTGATGTGTTAGAAGCAGGAAAAATGGGCAAGCGTAAGGATTTGAGCAAGTTTGACAGGAGCCAAACTGTGATGGATTGATGACTGGGTCAGAGCGTCGCCCAAAACTGCAGCTCTTAGGGGATGGTCCCGGTCTGCAGCGGTCAGTAACTATCAAAAGTGGTCCAAGGAAGGAACAGTGGTGAAACAGCGACAGGGTCATGGGTGGCCAAGGCTCACTGATGCACGTGGGGAGTGAAGGTTGGCCTGTGTGATCTGATCCAGCAGACCAGCTACTGTTGCTCAACTTGCTGAAGAAGTTAATGCTGGTTCTGATAGAAAGGTGTCAGAATACACAGTGCATTCGGTTTGCTGCGTACGTGGCTGCATCGCTGAAGACTAGTGCCATGCTGGCCCCTTTCCACCACCGAAAGCGCCAACGATGGACACGTGAGCATCAGAACTGGACCACGGAGCAACAGAAGAAGGTAGCCTGGTCTGATGCATCACGTTTCCTTTTAAATCATGTGGATGCGTGTGCGTCCTTTACCGTCCTTTATTGTTCCAGACCATGTACACCCTTGTACATGGAAACGGTATTCCATAATGGCTGTGGCCTCTTTCAGGGGGTCAGGGCTGTTTTGTCAGCAAAAGGGGGACCAACAAAATATTAGGCATGTGATCATAATTTTTTGCCTAATCGGTGTATATGCCGATACCGATATATCTGTGTTTGGCCAATATTGACCAACTTATATATCAGTGGATAACATATATACCTACAGTGCTGAACATTTTTCTCAGTGTGCTCCAAAGTAATTATGACACTTTATTAAAACCCCATATGGTTTACTCTTCACCATCTAATATTCTCTCCTCTGCCTAATCATCCACATCACCATCAGTCACATTATATCACCTCCGCCTCAGTCACCGTCGCTCTGCGGAACGAGCTGCTGCGAGCGCCGCCTCTTTTTTCCTCGCCTCAGCACTAAAACACCAGGGAACTCAATCTCCCCCAGAGCTGTGATTCACTGCCCTTCTTTTCCCCGGGTACACACTAACATCGCACCAGTCTACTCTATTACAGCCCTGCGTCAGTCCAATCACATTTATGACAGCTGTGACTGCCCGAGCCGGGGCTTCATCATCTCCCGGTGCCAGTCCGCTCCCTCTACAGAGCCATTACAAGCCAGGAAAACCTAATAGCTCCGAAATGTCAGCTTTTAAGGAAACCAGAGCACTTTTCAGGTTATGTAATGATTTAGGGAAGTTTGAAGACATTGGTTTTAAAAGGCCATAGAGGAGCTTCTTCAGTTTTTAACCTCTTAAAGGAGAATTCTGGCATTTTGTAACCTAATCCTGATTTCCTCATCCGTGAGGGGACAAAATGTCAAAAAGTAGAGCTTTTTTTGACTATCTAAGCTCAAAATGTTACAGTGAGCCTCTGGTAACATGGAGTCGATATGTACAGTGAAACAGCTGTGAGTTTTCGACTCAGTAACTGTGAAGGTGCTCCAGTGTTTGTGCGCACAGTGTTTCTCCTACCTTTCTCTACTACCACGGTACTGTTTTTTCAAAATGTTTCAATATTTAAGAAAGACAAACACATTTATGTAGATTTACTCCAAAGTAAATATTGATTATTTAACAGATTACCACAGCATGGAATAGATGTACACAAATTTGTTTGTCTTTCGTAAACATCAGAAAACTCTGGGAATCGAGAGAGGCCAGGAAGTTTAGAACTTTTTCATTTTAAGTATCTACTCCACGTTACATTTTGTGTGTAGTTAGCGGCGTAAAGAGCAATTTATTTACAACGTTTTGACTTTCCCAATGCCGTTGCATTGTATAGCCTTGTTGAGCTACAAAGTCCAAGCCACCAAACTCCCAAACTGCAGTAACTGTCAAAAAAAAGTGTTTGAGAAACATTAGACTTTTTATGACTGTGCCACCACATAGGAAATATCCTCTCTTGTTCATCTTTTTACACAAATTTGCCCCCAGAAAATCTGAATCATTTTGTATTTTTTGGAAATTTTTGAATCCAGCTTTTAAAAAATGTAACTTTTGTGGGTGTGTCAAACTGGTGTCCATGCAAGTTAGTGAGGACTTAAAATCAACTGTGTGGTTACTGCAGCGCTGCTTGTGCTAAAATGAACAATCGCAATGGTTTTTGAGCAAACAAAACAAAGCACATGTTGGCATTACGATGCCTTTCAGAAACTAACTGATGATTGATTGTGAAGCTCAACAAAACTACAATAAAGGTACATGAATTGACATTAGTTAATACAGTAATAAGCATTTACTAACAGTTAAATAATGTGTCATGTAACACGTTAACTAAGGTACCTATTTAATAGTTTCTAACCATATTAACATTAATTAACCCATTAACTAACATTTAATACAGTACAATTAGAAGCATTGGGAAACAGACGGCCAGCTAACCCTAACCTTAATAAAGCATTTATTAACCTTGGTTAAGCATTTATTTATTGTAAAGTTGTAAACATGTACCGCTTAAATGCTACTTAATAATATGGTACTAACTAGTAACGTATGAATTAATATCTTAGTTAACATGAAGACCGTTAGTAAATGATTAGTTTGCCCATTAATTAACTGCTTGTTACTGCAGTAACTAATGTTAATTAATGCACCCTTATTGTAAAGTGTTACTGGCTGGGCAAAGAAAAAGCACAGCGTTCAACTTTAACGATGAAGTCATGTGAAGAAGTCCTCTACTGCTCTGATATCCATAACACAATATAGCGTTTGAGAGATCCAGGCGTCTCAACGGCGACAGAGTGGAGAGTTGTGCTCAGTCATCGCGCAGCTTGCAAGGTTATCGGGAAAACGAGAGAGCAGCAGGGCTCATTTCAGGGCATGCACTCAGAGATGGAGAAAGAGCCGATGTGTTTCTTCTGCGATCTTATCGCTGTTGCCTGTGAGATTTTAGCTGTCCTTGTCCTCCTGATGGCACATCATCACCTTTAGTACAAAAACACACCGTACACACAGTCATAAAATGTCTCCTCCTCTTCTGAGAGCCCGAACCAAAACACAGTGCTAATGCACGAGACACAGCTGACCTTGGTTTGTGTCTGCGTTGTGCCGACGCTGCGTTTACAGCTAGACTATATAAGCATTTCACCTAGTCTAACTGTGCCTGGCAACCGCAGGAGCTGGGATTATCCCGACTGCTTGTTTTGGGAACATTTTATCTGCTGCCCGCCAACACGGCTCCATACAACGCCCCTCTCTCCCTTTGCCCCCTGCAAAGAAGCTCATTTGATCGGGTATAATTGTATTTCCTGCCTTTCCTCATTTCAAAAGAAGCTCAGGCTGCAACATTACAGCTGACATGTGGCTTCATGAAGCTTGTTTGCACAACAGCCTGCATTATTCACGAAGAGTGCCAACCTCGCCAATAAAAAACGACAGAATGGACTGGAAGGGGGCCGCTGACCCCGAGCGCTGACAAGGTCAACGGACTGTGTGTGCACAGTGAGTGAGCATCTGAGGCTCTGCTCGCTGCCGTTTAAGATGAAGCCATGCATATTCATCAGTGCAGCTTCATATCGAGGTTCTACGGTGGCTGGACACTGAGGTCAGGCGGTGCCTACATTTCAGCCAAATCAGCTGAAACCCAGAGCAACCCAGCACCTCTGGGTCCTCTGATATAGACCCAACTTACACCTCAGCAAGAATTTTAACTGAACAAGTCAAGGGAAATAAAAGAAGAAAGGCTCTTACTTTGATTTATTGTATCTGATATTAAAGTGTGAAAAATAGATTTATAAAAGAAAAAGATCTTATTCTTTTTTTGTTCTTCATGGCAGAATCTTCCTTTAAGCTCATCAAAGTTTCTTTTCTGCTGCAGGTATCCGAGAGCTGAGTTAAAGGTCACCGTTAAAGCTGTTAATCTTGTGAACTCGACACATCTGCAGTCTTTTATTCCTTATTAAATCAGCTCGAGGACCAAAAGCAGTAACGGTGGACGAAGACACGGGAAGGCACTGAAAGTGTCTCCAAAGCTCTCTGTGGAGTCAATTATCTCTCAGTTGAACAGGAAGACGGCGAGCCCCAATTTGCACACTAACTGGACACTTTCCGTGTTTGTCACGGCAGCGGGGAGATATCAGCCAATGGCTGCACTTGATTTCAGACTTTTCCTGTGTAGCAGACACATACTGGTGTCAAAACGTGACAGTCCGAGGACGGCCGTTTCCCCGAAGGGAGGACACGGTGACAGAAACAACGTCTTACTCCTAGAACTGAAGAAGCCTCTTGGATGAGAAGCAAAACGTCTTAAAGAAACTACGAGAAGTCCAGTTGCCTTCAGAAGAAACAGCAAGACAACTTCTTACTTCTGTTCCTCACCATGACATCCTTTTCCACAGACAGGAGAACACACACACACACACACACACTCTGGCCCCACGTGTGCTTATTTTAGTTCCGTTATTGTTTGTCTTCCTCTAAACAAGATGTTCCTCTGAGTCATAACAGATTCAAATCAGCAATAATTTCCACTTTATCTCTTGCCAAGATGAAAAGTTAATACAGAGTTTTAGTGGCAAGTCACCTAAACACCATCAGGCGAAACAGGTTGTCTTTCAAGCTAATTATTGCCTCAAAACTCCACTTCAGGAACGTCAGGTTGTGTGTGTTTTTCTTCGGAGCACGTTAGAGATATCTACTGGCCAGAAATGGAATATTGGGTTTACTTTTGTACTGGTTTAGAAAAGGATGAGGTCACCTCCGAGACAGTCTTTGGAGGAACTGTGAATTTCCATCCTTAGCAGCCAAAAGCAATCCTTCTATATTTGTCAAGACAGACTTTGTAGGACTAGATATTAATATCGTAGCGACAAAATAATTGCTGCTCTGCAATCAGTGCACTCATTTTGGCAGCGATTCTCCAACTTGTGGGCCTCGGAGGTGGTGGTGCAACCAAATGGTTACATGACTTTTACTATTAAATAACGTTTAACTTTATATATCTAACGGTGACCAAGATTTCACATAACAAAAACATATGAAAAGAGAACTTTGGGATTTTTGCCAAGCTGAGTCCTGATTTCCCGTTATAGGCTCAAAAAGTTCACAAAATAAATTTAAAAACGTATTCTAGTATAGACCATTTACCCGAAAATGGCTCTACAATACGATGGAATTGGGCAACTCAAAAAACGTTGGGTATAAATTGGTTTTATTGCGACCAACTTGAATTTATTTCGAACTTTTTGACATACTCAATGATCTTTCATTACAAAGCCTTGATGAGCTAAATGGGCCGAGTTACACAACTCCATACTGGAGTAATTTAAAAAAGAAAAAGGAAAGACATTTTAGAGCCTGGGAAAAGGGGACTTGGAAGGGGAAAAATAGGATTTCTCCTTTTAAATTCATTATTTCAATGACCATTTACATTTGAAAATCAACAAAATTGTTGAGAACTGCACTGACACAACAAGCTAATGTTCGCCAGGTTTCAATAATTGTGGAAGTTGGGCCTCAGAAACGTGTTGACAATCAGAAATGGGCCTTGAATTAAAAAAAAGTTGAAAACTCCCTAGGTTATATCTCACAAATCCACCATCTCTGACTCCGTATTTCAAGACAAACACAGCAGAACCTCCGGTAATGTGCTAAAGGTGTTGCTAAAAGATAGCAAATATTTGATTTACACTCATACATCTCACACTGTGGCTGTGTAAACAAGCTCCGGTTTGTTAACAAACTCGTCATAGACTTTAAAACTGATGATAAGATGTATTGTTTTGTTCACAGCTCCTTGTTTCTGCCCTCACACAGTTATAGTTAAATTAAGCTCAAGCTAGCTGTTAGTTAGCTGGACACTGGGGTGCGTGTAACTCCGGCTAGCCATCATTAAAGCTAAACAAACGTACTCTTTCCTGGTTGTTCCCTTTAAACTAATGAACTAATTATTTTGAATTAATTATTTTGATAAAATTACATTTTTACGAGTGGGAGTAACTTCGGTACATCATAGTCACTGTAATCTAGCGTTAACTAAACTAGCTAGCCCCGCTAATTGACTCAGCATTCCATCTGACACTGAATAACTTTTTTTAGATGTTGCACCTGGTTTAAAGATCAAATAAAATATGTAATTCATATATTTTTTCCACTGCTTTATACGTGGTTGGGATTTTTATCATTTTAAGTTCATAATTCAAACTATTATATTTTACATCTTTAAACGCCACCCAAGGCCATTATCCTGTCCGTAAAATAAGACATAATTTGTATTTGTAGTTGTTAACTGTTCCTCCATCTCTCACCGTTTGAAAAACAGATGGAAGCCCGCCTCTGATTTCATTACAAGATTAATACACTCATTAGGGGCCCACTTTTACATCCCTAAATTAGTTGAATAATTCTGTGCTGGTACCTGGGACACACTCAGCCGCTGGTGTTTTTTGATGCAATGAGTCTTTATAAATGCAGCTCATCAGTATGCTGAAAGCACGGAGGTCTGAATCAGCTGGAGCCTCGCTGAGCTCCACTCCCACATTAACAGCCATCACATTAGCATTGATTGCTGCCCGGACCGGCAGCACAGAACAACAGCAGACTGTTAATCATCGGCCTCACTCTCCTTTCATCCAACATATCCCACTAAAACACTTTATGTGGCGTTTTGTTGTGATTCCCGCACGCTCAGAGTCGCCGCACCCCCTGTGAGTGCGACTGAGGTGATCAAGTGACGGAACTACATTTCCCACAATGCCGCGGCGCTGCTCTGGGTTGTGCGTGTGTCGTGTGAGTGCCACCGGACGGCTGTGGGCAGGAAGTGCAGGAAGAAACGTGCTGAGCCCGGAGCAGGAGCAGGAGCAGGAGCGGCGGAGGCCATGTAGACGCGGCGCGGACAGTTATGTTCCTCGGCTGCCACCGTCAACATGTTCCCGGGAGTCTTCTATGCGCTGCTGGCCGGGTTCCTCGGAGCCGTGGCGTCGTCCACAGCCAAGCTGTCCCTCGGAGCCGACTATCTGAAGGGGGTCTGTGAAACCGGGCTCCGAACGTGGGGCGAGCAGCGGAAATTCAGACAAGCGGACGAAACCAGCGCCTGTGACCGGGTGAGGCCGGTAGACTTGACCGTTAAGGAGTCAGGACGGGGGGGGGGTTCTCCTCCCTGACTCCCTCAGCATCAGCACCATCACACGGGATGGGTGGGGTGGGGGTGGGGGGGGGGGGTGCAGCAGCTGCGCCCTCGTGCCGTGTCCGCGTGCTCAATGACATTGCAGCTCGTGTGAGTGTGTGCGTGTGTCATCGCGTTATTTTGTGACCCTGGCCTGTCCACGCGTGGAGGGGCTGGGGTGCATGAAAAAACTGTTTGTGGCAGGGAAGATGCGGGGGGTCGTCAGTCGTCTTGAGTGACCTTCAAGTTCTGCGCACACGTCTCGCGGTGATGTCACAGGCGTGTGTCATAAAGTTACAGCACAAAGACTTAAAAACGTACAAGTGTGATCTTTAGTAAGTGGACATGTTGACGCAACTTTATCAAATAGTAACAGCAATTGTAATCATATTATTGATTATACTTTGCAAAAGTCTTCTGAATATCCATGATTATTTCTCAGTCTCTCTGTTAAGAACCTGAAAATACAGTAAGAATGTACAATTTTTAGAACATAATGGCTTCTAGGAGCAAAAGTCGTCACTCCGTAGTACTTTTTCATTGGCGTTCACGTCAGTCTGCATATCTGAGCCTGTTCTCCTGACAAAGCTGTTTCTTGGCTGCGCCCTTCACAGAGACAGTTCTTGATCGAGCCTCTTAGACTCTAGAAGGGCAAGTTGGCTGGTCTGAGACTTGGACTTACTGGACTGTTTTTGAAAGTTCTCTTTGTCCTTTCACTCCCAGTTCGTCCCCGACCTCTTCTGTCCGTCACCGTCTGCGATCGCTGGCATTTTGAATGGAATGATGTGACTGAGTTAAACCAAACACAACAAAAAACATGTTACATGTTGTCAAAGAGTTCTCATCAGATCAGTATTAATCAGGCTTTAATCCAGTACACGTACACGTACACGTAAATTAAAACATCACAGAATTGCCATTACATGGTTAGAACTGGATAATTGTTACTAATGCTCATGTGTAATTAGCATTATTTATTACATTTATTTTAAATTCCTTGTTGACTCTTAAGTCCTTAGTTCTACACAGCTAAAACTGTTAAATAAATGAGGTGGAATCAAAGAAAAGTGCAGTATATCTCTTTGAAATGTTGATCAGTAGAAAAATAAACAAGTATTGCAAACTTTGATGTACAAGAGTGGTTCTCTGTAAGAAATTGGGTAATTTTATCTGCTTCTCGACTGCACGTTCAGCAGCATCTTAAACGTCTGGATTTGCTGCTTTTTTTGTGTCATTTCTGGCAGTAAATGAAGAGTCTTTGGGTTTTTAACAATCGGTTGGAGTAAAGAAGCAATTGTAGGACATGAAAACTCGTCTTCGACATTTTATAGAGCAAAAGAAAGAAGAAAAAAAAAGGCAGATTAAAGTAAATGTTAAGTTCAGCTCTAATGGAAAAATCTTGGGCCTCAGTTTCTCTGGTTCTCTGTGTTTAGCTACACATCCCTCTGAGGCTGCTGTGCGGCGGGCTGCTTTTCACCTGCAACGCTGTGATGTGGACCTTCCTGGCCAAAGCACTCAGGTACTCCTCTTCCTCCACCTGGACCACTGTGACCACCACCGCCTCCAACTTCATATCCTCCGTAAGTGAAGACTGTGCTTTATTTTAGAAAGTAGGCCGGACCACTTTCAGAACTACCGCCGTGGGCGTGCAGTCATCAGTGCTTTTCCCTCCCCCGTGCAGGCTTTCCTGGGGCAGCTGATCTTCGGGGAGGCCCAGATAACCCTGTGGTGGGTCGGGATCTCGCTGACCTTCTCCGGTCTGCTGGTCCTGCAGAGGGTGTCGCCGCAGGTTGGACACCAGAACACAGTCGCCAAGGACGAATAATGCGTCCCGTCTCCGCTAGCTGAGCTCCAGCTGCTGCGTTTGGGTCTCCTCCGATTTAAAGGTCGAGCCAATGAGGCCAAGTGAAAACTGAGTGAAGAAAATTCTGCAGGCTGAGCTGCGGCGCAGCTAAAATAAGAGGAGACGCTGGTGTTCAGCCAGTCTGACCACAGATCAGCTAGCGGAGAAAAGCTAATGGATGGCTGCACCCAGCTTCCCAGAAGCTCTTACGTCATCTTTGTCCGCAGCCTTTCAGTGAAGCAAAAATGACGCTACAGCACATCAAGTCCTGAGCTAAGTGGACATATGTGAAGATGTGGGGGAATAATTTGACATTTTGGGGAAAAAACTAAATGTTAAACTATTGGTCTAAAGTAATAGATAATACAAAACATCTCATTTAAGATCCTGCATGCATCTCGATAGACAGAACTGAGGTCATTGTTGGGGTTGGACTAACGGCATCATTGGCTATGCGCATGATATCACCGTTAATTTAGCCTGTGCTTGTGCAGCCGTCACATCACCAAAGCTTTCCCGATTCTCACCTTTCCTTAAGTCGCCTGACACTGCATCTCGTGCATGCTCAATGAGATGATCACAAACGACGCACCAACCCGATGAGCTGTGCTCGCATCTTTTGGAGTAAAACCACTCGCGTAGCGCTGAAAAGGCTCCTCTCCCTGGTACGACTGACTTTATTTTTATTGGCCTTGAGCATGACGCACACCTTCATAAAGGCAGCTTCTGTTTTGTAGGTAGACCTGTGCGTGCTCCCACCAAAACATCCCGGAGAGTCATTTATTGGACGTCAGAGCGACGTCCCTGCGCGCTGCTTTGTTTCATTAAACTCTGACATTCTGTCTAGCCAAAGAGACGTGACACGGCCTCTCCGTTGCTTGTTGAGCTTCGTGTGTCCCCCGTTTCCAATCTCATATTGTTCCGTCGCACGGCATGAATATCAGTCCATCAGCCATCATCTCTCGAGCTTTCGCAGTCACCTGTCTTCATGTAAAAGCCTCCCTGGAGGTGTCAGCAAGAGTGCAATAACGTTATACTTGCGCTGAAACTCATAACACTGTGAGGGACTTTGAGCTTTCATATCTGAGCACACGAGAAGGCATCATATATTTCTAGAGGGACCATTCGTTCAGATTAAATTAAAAATCTTGTAGGTAACGGTTGACAAAACGTTTGCCTGACTTAACATTAGTTAATGCAGTAATAAGCAGTTATTAGGAGGTAATTAATGCACAAACTAATCATTTAGTATTGTAACTAAGATACGTATTCATACATTATTCAAGAGTTAAAAACCAAACAGTTAAGTGTCATTTAAGGGATACATGTTTTCAACTTTACGGTAAGGGTAACAAAGAACATTAATAAATGCCCAATTAAAGGTAATTAATGCTTTATTAAGGTTAGGTGGCCGTGTGTCGGAATGCTTTTCATTGCCTTATTTAACTGTTAGTTAATGGGGATTACTAATTAACTAATGTTCGTATGGTTGGAAACTATGAAATAAGCACTTTAGTTAACGTGTTAAATGATTACATACACATTATTTAACTGTTAGTAAATGCTTATTACTGCATTAACTAATTAATGTACCCTTATTGTAAAGTGTTGCTTCATCCACATTATTTTAAAATCACTCCACTGTTTGGATAGATATTATAGTATAAATGCATAACGGTAGCGATAACACCTTTTGTATCATGTGATTTACATGCGTCCCAATAATGTGACTATGTTGACTAAGTGTAATTACAGTATATCACATGTTAAAGGTTGATGATAGGCAGCGATATCAGAAGCAAACACAGTTGTTTGTGCCTCCACATTTCAGGCTCCTGGATGTGTTTTAGCAGTATTTCAACTTGAGGCATTAGCTTTATTAGAGCTCTTGCTGAGAGATGGTCCAGAATTTGTACTGTGTTTTATTGCTGTTATATGATGGATAATTTATTGGATGTAGCGCCCACACATAAAACCACAACTTGACATTTTCACATTGGAAGTTTTAGTAGCGATTACACATTTAGTACAGTGACATGTTGATAGGTTTTATTGTCTGAGGTTAGCTGATAAACTAAATAGCTGCTGTTGTATTTGAAATATCTGACGTACAGACATGAGGGTGGTGTCCAGAAAGAAAGTGAATATTCCCACTTCTACTGCCTGTAACCCTTTGTTTTGACTCAGATTATTGTTTTGTGCCTGGCACTTCTGCAGCTAACGGCAGGATATGAGCCCGTAAACACACTCTCACTGTAATCTAACCAGTCAGTGCTTGGCAATAGCCACATTTTTAGCTGTGAAACAGCCACATGGCCACAGGTGTGATGTATTCACTGTATATTTGC
>KV751318.1:4544843-4565218 GCA_001698575.1 Mola mola | reverse complement strand
CACTCATTTAGCCTATGAGATTGAAGGACTCACTGGCTTTATAATTCAATTACCCTGCAGTGTCTTTTTTGTGCTTTTTTTCATGCCTCGAGATCACAGCGGAACCACTGAGCTGCCTCAAAGGAATCTGCCTATTATGAAGCTGCGCAAACACACACACAGGGGAGGCAAGTGAACCAGGGCAGGAACAAAAACACAGATGAGGTGAGGAGTCCCAAGATAAAGACTACAGTGCATCTTGAATTTGCAGCAGTCTTTCCCTCGACGTACACAGTCACGTGTGGAGCTCTACCTGCAGTGGTGCGCTCTGTCAGGCTTGATGCTGCAGCACTTGGGACACTTGTACACCACCTGTCCCGGCTTGAGCTGCAGGCTCTCGATGAATTCTTTCGTAGCGTTCCCTTTGGGCACGGCTCCCTGAGGAATGAGGAAGAAAAAAATATGCCATAAGGAATTAAGTTGAAATTTGGGTCACTGCAGATGTTTTTAGTGGTTCCTTACACTCTCCCTCCTTTACATTTGACAGGAAAATAATGTACTTTCTACTACTCTCCATTTATTTAACAGTTGTAGATACAAAGGAATAACTATACACTACTTAAAATACAACACACTGTTATTATTAAACTGGTGGTTTATATTTTTTTGGCTTCCAACATCTTACAAAAAACAGTGTATAATTTCAGAAGAGAAATTTTACTTTATTGCTACTTTTTAATGGAAATTGTAGCTCAGGGCAAACAGATTTTTAAAAAAGTGTAGGATTTCAGTCTTCTTGCCAAATTAAAATACTAGAACAAAATTACAATGAAAAAGTTCAAATCAGGGCAGGATTAGGATGCCGGGCCTTGGTGAAGGAAATGAACCGACACCTAAATGGCCCTCGGCCCATTTTGTTCAGGGCTTCATAAACCAGACCAGTATCTCTACACTGGAACACCACTGGAGTTTTAGACACACACACAGACCCTGCACCTGATAGATTAATAAAAAGGGTGTTAAAACTGGGATTTGACATATACAAAATCATAAAAAAATTTGTACAACACGCATTGTACGCATGTCACAGTGCATAAGTACCGCACCCAGTTAAAGCGTGGATCAACATGGAGAGTAGCAGCGGCTTCAAAAAAAAGACTTCCCCATGATGATCTTAAGTGCGGAAGTGTTTTAGACGGTCACATGACACAGTGGGACTCAGTGCGAGTTCTCTAAATTGCAACAGCTGAAGCAGTACAACTACCGTACACAAATAGCTGAAGAAGAAAACTGGGAGCGCTTTGTTTTGTGGCGTCCTTACCAAAGCACAGTGATGGGTTGATGTTGAAGGTTGCATGAGTGAGCTAGTAAATTTCCCAGATGGTTTAACAATCAACTCCCTTGAATTAAACTGTACCACAGTTTAGCAATACATGCTGTCAGATTAATGGTATTTTCAAGTTATTTCTGCACTGTAGGTGTTATAGAACATTACACAATGAATCGTCAACCGCTGATATTCCATCATCAAATATATTCTGTTTGCTTCATGTGATAATAAATGTATGGGGGGGAAAAATGGTTTTAACCAACATTACAAGTGTTGTTACTGTCTGTATTCTGCCTATTTTTTCTTGCCCCTTGATTATACAAATATATTTGCCAGTGTCGATCTTAATTTATTACTCCAGTGATTAAATAAATCTGTGTCATGTTCATTTTAAGTCAAATATCTTGTGTTGAATGTTATTTGATTATGTAAAAAAAAAAAAGATTAAATAAATATCGAAATATTATGTCAACTTTTTAATATAAAACCATATTAAATAATATAACTACCATGGTAAGTAATCAATACCCAATCTGTTAATCAGCGTCTGACTGACCGGGTCTGTACACATCGCCTTGGCGTGAGAGGCGAGGGCGAGGAAGGCGAGACCATTGAAGATCACCCCGTTGAAGAGGCTGTAGGCCACGTTCTTAGCAGGCAGCAGCATGACGAACACCACCACGAACTCGGCGTAGAAGACCAGGAACCAGGTGATGACGCCGCACACGATGCCGCAGCTGTCGCGGATGAACCACATGGTGTCGGAGCCTGTGCGAGGCGGAGGAGGGGCGCAGTGCTCGGGCCTCAGGTAGCCAGCTTGCCGCTCGATGTCCCTGGTGCGGTGCGCCGGGCTCTTCATCCTACAGCGCCCGCGGCTCTAACCACATACTGCGAGAAGTGATGAGAGGCAGATGGGTAGGGAGGTGGGCACCAAAAAAAACAGGACAAAAGTGAAAGAAGACAAGAATTAGAGAACTGACTCCATCGAGAAGCAATAAAACCCTTAAATTAAAATTCCTGGATCTACACCAAAATGGAATGGGTTCTCCCTTGGCCCATTCCTCATCCTCCCACCAGTGGAAAGTCTATCAAAACATAACCCCCTTGGTTGAGGCAATATTCTACAGATCACTGTCTTCATTAATAGTTACATTAATTACAATAAATCTAAAGTACAAAATTACAGCCTGGCCGTTTTATGTTTCCGCAAGGCAAGAAGCAGGCAGTGAAAGTACAGATGTGGGTCGAGAAGATGGACTGGGGTGGTTTCTGCCCTAGTGTGATTGGTAGAAACTGTTTTTTTTCAAAGCTTTAAGTGCATGGGGGTCAAAATGGTGCATAAAATAAACACAATAGAGATATAGGACAGAGAAAAATAAAGTAAGTTAGACAAATGGTCAAAGAAAGAGAGTGAAGAGTGTCCTATGAATCTTGGATAACTCCAACCTAGTTAAAAAGGGTGGTTGATTTTATTATTAGGTGAACATGAGTGCTGGAAAGACAAATTTGGTTGGGGCAGATTTTTATAAGAACAGGGGGTCTTCTTGTTTTGGTAGGTGTTTTTGGAGAGGAAGAGTACTGAGTTATGTAAGTAGTAGGTGCATATTAGAATTTCATTCCTTATTTTTTGAAATAAAATTATATTATGATTTTTTATGCTTGAATTTTAATAATAGTATTTACTATGCACATCCATAAACACAGTTACCGATACCGTTATCTGCATGCATATTTTGTCCAATAGATGGCGTTCTTCCTGTATACTGTATACTGGATATACTCTTGTATATACTCTTTTTATTAATGTACATACTCCTTTTATATATATATATATTGTTTTTTTCACTTCTATGCTTACAAGGAGCAACTGTAAAGTAAAGTAACAATTTCCCTCGGGGATAAATAAAGTATTCTGAATCTGAATCTGAATCTAAATGAAGAAATTATAACCACAAATAACATTATTAATATCAAGAAAGCCACCTGGTTTCTTATTGTACGATTACTTTGTGATTTTCATCACAACATCTGACTTAATGTCTTACGTACTCAACATGTAACACCTGACCTGCACACAGACAGAGATGCAGGCAAATGGTATCTACCACAGTTACTGCACGGCGGTGTTTTCTCCTCAGGTTGTGTACCAGCAGCCGCAGCTTCTCCCACCTCGTTTCCTGCATTGTAACTACCCTGAATACTGCCTACATACCAAAGGATTCTGCTTGAACGCAAAGCATTTCTAAAAGCAACTGCCACCGCTGCGGTCTGAGGCAGTGATGACCGCGAGGCGCTGCAGAGAACGTAACATTTAACCAGGCGGCTGCAGCCAGAAGTTCAGAGCAGCAGAGCAAAATCAGAGCACGTCCCTAATTGAAAGTACTACAGGCAGCCTAAAAGCTATTTGTTTCCACAATGTGGGTAAATACAGTCACGAGTGAGGCCCAAATTAGGCCCAAATTAGGCTGCAGTGACTTTGACCTTTGGTTTGAACCTTGAAGGACATTCAATGCATTCGAGATATTGAGTTCGGACGGGCCAGACAGATGGATGGACAACCTTAAAACATAACGCCTCAGACCCAGGCTGTCACCAGCAAGGAGGCATAAAAAATAAATAAGTAAATAAAATTACCTCTGGAGATGCAGGTGATACTTTCAAAGATTTTTGTTTATTATTATTCTAAAACAATACAGTGTCCAAATTATAGAGTTAGTTTAATGAAAAAGAAAAAAAAAATCCAAGATGAGAAGGAAAAAGAACATTTGACCAGAAAATGCCTGACATAATTATTCAATAATAACTAATCTGATGATTATTTTCATGAGTAATTGATTAATCATTTAGTCTATAAGTGGTCAAAAAATAGTGAAGAGCCCAAAATCACATCTTCAGATTGATTCTTTATTCTAACAAATAGTAACATAAAAACCTAAAGACTCTTCATTTATTGCCAGAAATAACAAATAAAAGCAGGAAAAGCTGGAGCCAACATATGTTTAATACTTTAATAGAAACAACACTGAAACAATTATTCGATTATCAAAATAGCTGTAAATTAATTTTTTTTCAATAGATTAATTGTTGCAGCTCTATTTTATATGTTGCAGTTTCTATTAGGTTTGGATGTAGTTTATTTTAGGATTCTAACAGGCGGTTTGTAATTTTATTTATTATTTTATTTATTTTAATCTCCACCTCACTGTTATGATGTTTAACATTAGTACTAAAGCAAAATCAACATGCTCTACATGTTAAAGAGTATTCGGCTGGAATGAAATATCAGGGGTTACAGTTTTAATGCTCACGTTCATCACATGGTCATGATTATTATTAGTCTATTAGGTTTCTTTCGATCGACTAAGTAAGAGTTGGTGAAATCCATCTAGTAAATGCTTTACATCCTTGAAGAATATAAAGAAAAATAGGGACCATTAAGACCCAATGAATTATTAAATGAGGTTGAGGACAAGACTCAGGAGGAAGCCTTAACTGCAGGGGAAAAATCCCAACAGGCCAAAAGCATCCACCCAGATTCATCTGCTAACAAAAACAGGCGGATGTCGTTGGATTTAGGATCTGACTTTTACCATTTGGTCCAAATTATGCTTAAAACAGCCTACAGATTTGTCTGGAGCAGGTCTGAGAATGTGTCCAACTCAAAAGATGAGCAGGTCTTTGCCAACAAAGCCAATTGGACTTCAAAGGGGATAAAATGCAAGAAAACTGGGTACGAGTATAAAGGAAACTGGAATAAAACAGCTTGTGGTTTAAAACGCCTCTGATTCCTGACTAAAACCTCACAAAGAGGGAAAGTGAACTGCTTGGTCATTTCCGAGAACTCCAATTTGTCTTAAATGAGAAGAGCCTAATCTCACTTTATGGCCATATTAAATTGGACTTGGCCACTGATACTTTCTTCCCCAGGGGACAGAGTTTTAATCACAATGAGAAGAATACTGTGTCTCTATGGCTCATTTGGGAGGAAATTAACGATTTGGTTGGATAAGACTAAAACATGTCAGGGTCCATTATAGGCAGGGTGCAGATCACTCACTGCACCGCTTTCCCTCTCTGGGTGCTATCGTTTCCCTAGCTTCCCTTTCATGACACCGCACCGGTCTCGCAGAACCTGTTGAAGGCATCCACCTTCCCACATTACACCACCAGGCCAGAAAATGTCTTTCACTAATGAGTGACTACACTCCGCCCTTTGTGGACTTGAAGAATCCTACTGACTTGGGAAATACCAAGACTTGTCCTCCTCCAGCACCACAACAATTTAGGTCGAAATGACATTTCCATCAATCTCAGCTGCACTTTGACTTCAGCGATAATTAGCACATGTTAGCATGCTAGCGCATAAAACCCAGGCGATGATGGCAAACATTATACCTGCTAAACGTCAGCAAGGTCATTGTGTACGTGTTATTACGCTGACGTTAGGGTTTAGCTCAAAGCACCATTGTGTCTAAATGCAGCCCCACAGAGCAGCAAGACTCATGAGTCTTGTTTACGATGTCAGGGGAGGTGGTCTTTGTTTCGGGATAGGTGGCCCATCGCTTGTGACCTGCATAGGTTATGTGATAATACAACTGAATACAATACAACAGAGTGTTGGTGTTTTTCCAGGGCTGCCTTCTGAAATTAGAAAGCGGCCTCTTGAAACATAATTCCCAACATGGCAAAGGCTTTAAAATAAACAGAAGGCAGAAATTAAGGTTCAGACAGGAATCCCAGTCTGAAATTGTTTAAGTAAGGCGACCAAGTCAGCAAAGACAGTGCTTGTCTTGATACAAACTTCCTGGTTGAACTGACCTTTTGAAAAGGCAGTGTGATGACTGAGAATAAAAAAAAAACCCTGCTGTGAAACCTCTCGGCCCGTTCCACCACACTTGTCATCACATGGCAGCAGTCGGACGCTGTGCGAGGTCTCCTGTGTCTGCGCCTATCACTTTCTGGAGAATTCGGGATTATTGTACCATCTTAACTTTAGTACAAATCTGAAGTGCTTGTGCTCTCAATCTTCTGCTCAGTTAAAGATTTATCTCAGTGCAAAAAAAGCTCTCATACAACCAAAGCACTTACAGATAATTATAGCAGATCTAAGACTTCTGTGTCACCACCCAGGGTGTTACTGAATAGAGTTTAAATGACTGGTTCTTTAAACATTGGTGACCTTTCTAAAACTTCTCCACTCATCACGTCATATCGACAGTATGCTAACTGGACTCTGGAGACGCAGCAATTAGACATCAAGTTGACCAACATTAAACCTAGGTTTATGTTCTTCTTTCCACATCTAATGTTGCTCCTATAAATAGCTTAATTTAAAGTAATGCTAGGAACATAACCACAGCAGCCACAGGTGTATTATCAAATCATCGCAATGTCCAACGGATGCTAAAATGCAGAAAAGCAGTTCCATGCTCTCTTTCAGTTCTCATTTTTCTAACTGATTCTAGCCAACATGTGTTTGTGTGACACTAGTTCTAATATTAACATAATATATAAATTCCATCCAGTTTTAAAATCTGGAGGGTATGTAATTTTCCAGTCTTGAGGATATCTCAGGCAGTAGTAACAAACCCTACATTTATCACTGCAAAATCCTATTTTAAAACATTTGGCACTTCTTTTTGATCCCCCAATAAGCATTATTTTGGTGATCTAGGTATTATTGAACCAATCTACTTCTACATGTGTTCTAAAAATTTGTCCCAAAATGGGTAAACAAGAATACATTCCCAAACTGCATGCAAAATTGTTCTTGTTTACATCTGGCATTTCAAGCATAAGCTATTCCTCACCAAACCCATCCTATGGAGCTCAGAAGGGGTAAAATAATAAAAATAATAAAGGTTAGAATACTTTTTTAATGTTTTAGGCTGTCTTTCCTTTTCAGTGTTTGAGTGTGCATGTGTTTTTTAAAACCACAGTTATTTGATATCAGCTGACATCAATAACATTCATGTCGCATACCGATATATCTGTGACAGGCCAATATCGGCCAACTAATTTATGTGTCTGGTTCTAATTCAAAGATATGATGTTTTAATATACTCTAGCATTAAAGTACCTAAATGTACAATAGCATTTACATGTAACAACTATAACCAAATAATCATCATTACAAAAGGGATAGCCATTATTTTAATAACAATATTTTAATATATCCAATTATGTATAATTCCATTATTAAGCACAGGTTACAGTCCTACTATGAAATAGTAGCACACGAATTCACATCTTTGTTACTTTGCTATGAATTCCATTTGAGATCTTGTGCAAATACCAGTTGAACAGGTTTTTCTTTATCAGTCATGTGCACTTCATGCTGATGTTTACCAGTCTCGCTCTGACTCATCGGGGGAGCATCCTGTTCGGGCAAAACTTGCTTCAGTCAGGGCGGGGTTCGGGAGTCCAGCTGATAATGGCTTGGTAATTTAGTAATTGTTACATGGGCTGTTTTAATGTCCTGCTGTTTTAGGAATAATGATGCTCTGATAGCAATAAATGTGTTGAGTTAGACAAAAAGACTTCCTCCAATAAAGCAATGAAAGACCTTGAGTGACACTAACTGCAAGATTAGAGTTCATTAGCGACTCCTTACAAAGTCATTACTTTCTTTTTTTTCGTCCTGGAGAGTGAGTTTCCCAGTTAATAGCTGTTTTTACAACGAAAAATTACTGACTTAGTTTTAACGGAAACACTTCATGGAGCTGCCGAGTACAGCTTAGAGCTGTGGTCTTGGTCATGATGCCTCATTAAAGATTTATCGGCATGTTTGACACCTTGCGGCTATAACGTATCTCAAAATAAGTGACAGCACAGGCTGATTGCTGAGTCATTGATATATGATTTCATGTCACTGATAGCCACTTTTTGTTTTTTAAAGTTTTCTAAACGTGATAATGAAAACAAAATCATTACGGCAGCTTTAGGAACACATTTTGAAAGCTTGATTTTGATATGCAGACCCACCATACTCTGTGAAACAATAAGTTAAACTAGATTTAAATCCTTAAGTATTAGGACAATGACATTTTTTTGTTGTTTTGCCTCTTTACACCACATCAATGGATTTGAACAAAAAAAAAAAAAAGCAATCAAGATGTGATTGAAGTGTAGACTCTCAGCTTTTCTCCAAGACTTTATAATTAAAGGCTGGCGAGATGTTTCTACACAGAAACAGTTATACACAGCACTGGCTCCCATCAGCCCAGCTATCAATATTTGTCACTGTAGCAAAATAATAAACATTTGATCACAAAGAAAATATTACTGTTGTCAAAACTACAGAGGTGACAGCTTTAGTACCAGCTGGATTTCAAAATAAAGCGTGGGATAAAGTCAGATAACAAACTATCACTCACAGTCAACTGGTTCTCAGAATCTGACGGCTCACAGAATCTGGTGTAACACCAAAAGATGTTGGTCCTATTAATTCTTATGACTGACACCATTTCAATCATTTACCAATTCACACCAACCAATAAAAACCTAAACATGAAATGACACTATCTTTATCTGCAGCCGTACTCATTTAACAAACACACAGAGCAAAAGTGGATGTGACAATTATCCGCCATCAACAAATCTGGCCATGGTTTCTATGACTGATCATTTGAATTACAGGATACCCAAGGTGACCTCTGAAAATAGCTGTTTTTGTTCGGCCCTCGAAGATTTAGGGTCTTCAGATATGAGCAAGAGAAGCACTCCAATGGAGACTTTTAAGAAACCTGAAACTTTGCACACCTGTTTGCACATTTAAAGTGAACGCCCTTTTTTTTTCACTTTTTGAATTGATTGGATTTGAACTGGTGGCGGATGAAGACCTGATTTCAGACTAAAGTGACTATCCTGAAAATAAGAAAAGTGGTTTATTTTTTCATGACTGAAGTGGGGCTGTGCAGTTATTACTTCGGGCTATAATGAATGACCTTCCAAGCGGTGTTTCTGAGTTATACAAATCCTATTTTAGATGAATTAAGCGGACGGGGAAGTAGGTATGGCAGCTGGAGCTGGAGATCTGGACCTGCGAGTTGATAGCGGATAGCAGTCACGACAGCACACACGCTGCCGTCGTGGAGGGAGAAACGCATAAAAAACATACCTCGCAGTCTCCCGTCCTGTCGACGAAAAGTTTCTCCGGCTCCTTACTGCTCCGTTTCGAGCATTCAGAAGTTAAATCACGCCACGAAGGAGGCTGTCTCCTCCGCCGCTCCCTCTGCTAGCGCAATCCCAGCTAACTTCGCTGGTCTGCGGGCAGCTTCTCGCTACGACCCGCGGCTCGGCTCGGCTCGGCTCGGTTGTTTATTCCTCTGTTCGTATGCGGACTACCTCGGTGTAAACGGGCCACTGCCCTGGTATTTCGGCGCTTCCCTCACGGACAGCTTCGCGGCCAGCGGAGCAACACAGCACAGAGCAAACAAGGAAGTCCGACACTCCCGCTACTGGGCCTTGGCGCCCCGAGTTCTGTCTGTCAGGAAGCACTTTCTCCCGGGCTGCACCGTCCCCCACAGACCGCGGGTCAATCAAATCTATAAAAGGACAGATTTGAGGGCACCTCTCACCTCGATTAGTGATAATAACTCAGTTGATTTGCTTTTCCGGGAGGCTGAACGTGGTACTCAGTGATTTGTTTGTGTCATGAACTAAAGTCAAGATTAATCCCCATTGAAACCATAAGATGTGAGGAGGCCACTCTTCAAATTTGTTTGCTAAGATGCTTTAGCAGGCTGAAATGGAGGTCCCCATCACATCAGTTTATTCTATGTCTCAGCAATTCAGATCATTAACTGTTTTTTTTTTCTATTAATTTAAGAAAAGCAGCTGACATGTCTGCAGCCAGCAGCCTTGATGGCAAAAGAAAATTAAGAGTAGTCAGATGAGGATAAATCCATTGCCTCACTGTGAATCAGGTACATTTGAGGTCCTCCTGGCTCTGAGGTACAGATGCCCGCATGACCTTTTTTTCTCACTGCCATATTGAGGGTATCATCAAAGTGGTTCGAGGAGTCTTAAATAACACTGGAAAATGCCTTCAAAACAGCACCAAACAAAAACGTTGTTCATTAATGTGTCAAAGACCAGATGCAATACATCCATTGTAGTATTTTAATTCTCTCTGAATCGTGTTATTTTTCCTGATCACAAAGATCAGTCAGAATTGCTAGAAAGGGCCCAGTTGATGGTCCAACACGTAGCCACAACCACCTGGAAGTCCAGACACAGGGAAAACAGATACCATCACATCTGGCTCTGTAACAGGAGAACTGGTCATTAATCCGAACCAGCGCCTGTGATGGAAGCATTTCGGATTGCAAACATTGTTTTTTAAAAAAATAAATGCCTGTAAAAGCTAGACACTGACAAACTATCAAACTTTCCACCCCCCTTTTTTATCTGTTGTTTTCTGAAAAAGAAAAAAATCAAGAAGAAATAAACGCAGATACTCGCCGTCGTCTTTTGATGACGTAGCGAAGAGCGACACCCACACGCATGCGACCAGCGGTTCTCCCGTTATGGCAACAGTACAAGTTAGTGAGGCTGAGAAAGTGTACATCTTACACGGCATTCGGGTAAGTTTTTAACAACTGTGAGTCACCTTCCGCCTTCTGTAAGTTGTAAAGGTACGACAGACGCCAGGGCAGAAGTTTGTGCTGTGCAGCGACAGGGAACTAGCTCGCCGCGTTAGCATTTGCTACCTGGCGCTGGTGTTGACATGTTGACTCCATGTCACCAGGATGACTTGCGGGTGGATGGGAGAGGCTGCGAGGACTACAGACACATGGAGATAGAGACCGATGTGGTGTCCAACACAGACGGCTCGTCCAAAGTCACTCTGGTAATGTGAAGTACACGTTCCAGCCTCGCATGCTGCCTCAGTTTCTGTTAAAATGAGAAGATGCTCTGAAAACTCTGCACCTGCGCACCTTCGGCCATCATCCTAACGCTTCAAAGCTGGACAACCTACTCATACCCCAGTCTTCTTCATTGGAATAATTTCTTTAAAGGGATTATTGATTAACTGGCTGTTAGTATTTTCTTACGGCCCTGTCTGTTCTGTGTCTCTTCCAGGGGCACACAGTGGTTCTAGTTGGGATTAAGACTGAGATTGGAAAACCAAGGCCCATGGTGCCAGATGAAGGCTACTTGGACTTCTTTGTTGATTGGTAGGTGTAGTCCAATCAAATCATGCCAGTGTTGTAAAAAGTAGCTGCAACTCATACTAGAGTAGATAAAATAACAATATCATGTTGAAAGATTAATTTAGGACTCAGGTCCCCCATGTGAGCACTACTTGAGTTAAAAGGCTCAAAGTATCTGATATTAAATTTACTACTGACATTAAAAGTAATTTTTTGGCAATAAATTTACATTACATTTACATATAGCACTAAACTGCATACTATCAGTTGAATGCTTATTATCCTGGCTAATTGTCAGATCCAATATTCAACATTTTTCTATTTTTTCTTTTTTTTAAATCTTACTGCTCATCAAAGTAAATTAATTTTAAGATGCATTACACTGGTGCTGAATGTGAATACTGTTATTAAACAAATCCAGTGGAGCAAAAGTACAATAATTATCTCCAAAATGTAGTGGAAAATGGAGATACTCAAAATTGTAATTTAAGTGTAGTATTTAAGTAAATGTACAGAGTTAAATCCAGTCGCTCACACCAGATGGATGAAAAATCCCTCAGCATTTTCTGATTTTTAAAAAAATTCGCAATGCAGGGTAAACTCGGATTTTATACTTGCGATAATCTGTGAGGCAAAATGGAAACCAGTCCTATGTAATCACATACGTAACTTTGACATATCAAAATATCATTACATTTCACAATACCCTGAATTTTCTGCAAAAATCAACCGGAAATAATGTTTTTAATTAACATAAGCAGATATTTATTATATACTGAAAAGACTTTGTTGCATCTCCCACAGTGATTAGAGGTCACCCAGAAGTGACAGGGGCAGGAATATTATGGTGTCTACTGGTGAATTAATCAGCTAAATTATAGAGACGGTGGCGTGGAGATGTGAGGAGTTTAATCAGAGAATATTTATGACACTATAATCATCCTTTTTAATAAAAGATTTCATACTACAACAAAACTCTGTCAGTTTGACTTTAGCCTAAACATATCTGTGCATTTTGTTTACTTTGGACATTTACAAACTTTTCTGTTTCACCTTTAAACGTAAATTCAGACATTTTTTTTGTATGCGAGGTCAATCTTTTAAATTGTAATTAAATGGCCGGCCACTAGGAGGCGGTGTTGCACAACCTGTTCACTGCGAGATGAATCTCAAAGAAATCCCAGTGATTATGAATTTATCTAAGCGAATATTATCCCTGCAACGATAAAACAGGCCAGTATGTGCCCTGTCACCTCACTTGTTCATCGCTGTTTCAATCTTCAACCACCAGTTCGGCCAATGCCACCCCAGAGTTTGAGGGCAGGGGAGGGGAGGAGCTGGGAACGGAGCTGAGTAACACTCTCTACAGAGCCTTCAACAACAAACACAGCTTGGACCTGAAGAGCCTCTGCATCAGTCCAGGAGAGCACTGCTGGGTCCTCTACGTGGATGTGCTGGTGAGTCTTTCACTGCTGCCCATGACAGCTCTTTTTTCTTTTTTACAATTCTTCACACTTTTAACTCCTCATGAATCCAACAAGGTCTGTGTGCTCTCAGTGTCCTGTTGTCTGCATATGAGAGATTCACTGGGGCTCACCCTTCTTAATGACAGGAGGTTTTTCACCTGACCTTTGACCTGTTACCAGGTTTGCTATGGGTTGACTCAAAGTCTTGCGACTTTTAAACGTAATGCTTCGGTTAGGGACATCCTTGAATTCAGATATACAAATACACCTTAAATGATTTTCAACCAGAAATCTCTTATGTTTGAAATAAAAATTATCCGGTTGCTATATTAGTTTGGTGTCAAAATTCTCACACTGAGATGTGCCCACAGCTCCTGCAGTGTGACGGGAATCTGTACGACGCCATCTCCATAGCCATCAAGGCAGCGCTCTTCAACACAAAGTAAGTCGGGAGTGACGCTGGTGTTGTTTTCACTCTAGAAGATGTAATCCTGTGAGAGCTTACTGGTGGCCCTCTGATGACAGAATTCCCAGAGTTCACATATCCGCTGACGACGAAGGAGGGAGGGAAATCGAGCTGTCGGACGACCCGTATGACTGTGTGAGGCTCAACGTGGAAAACGTTCCTTGTATAGTGACGTTGTGCAAGGTACAGTAAGCTCACGTTCTCCAGCAGTGACGTGAACGCGCAGCCCGGGCTCGTCTGACTCTGCCCGCTCTGGTGCAGGTGGGCCACCGGCACGTGGTGGACGCGACTCTGCAGGAGAAGGCGTGCTCTGTGGCCAGCCTCATCATGTCGGTCACGCACAGGGGCACGGTCACCTGCACGAGGAAGGTGGGCGGGGGCAGCCTGGATCCGGAGAGCATCTTTGAAATGACGGAGGTGAGTTTGGCCCTCCTCTCACCTGAAACGTTAACATGATGTCATTTTGGTTTGTTTTTTTTACTTAGATTTTGCCTTGAAGAAAGAAAATAACTGAGCTAAAAAAATTGAATTTTCATGCCAGATAGTGCAACAGATGGAGATATAGCTTTAACCGTATAGCATCGTTGGCCAATCAGAAGCCTGAAAAATAAGAGGTCTGACCGGAGTTCGTCCCAAACCAGTGATGATGCTGGCGGCAGAGCCATCTGAAGCGCATTCTGAGTGCTCTGCTCCTCCACACAGAGGCTCCCTCTGCCATTGCACAAAGTAAACAATGTAAACAACATAGACACGGTGCACAGTCAACAATAAAGAAGATGGAGGTGCACATGTTGAGTTTCTGAACGTGTTCACCCTGTTTTCTGTGACCTAAAACGCTGTTTGCATTGGGGGAAAACAGGCTAGAACATTTTTCAAAACATCCGTGTCGACCTGAGATAAGAAGATTGATACAACTCTCATGTCTCTTCCCAGCAGCCAGTTAGCTTATCTTTGCTTAGCCTAAAGACGAGAAATGGTGATAGAGCCCATCTGTGTAGTCACGTGTTTTTGTTGCTTCCAGGCAGGTAAACGGGTGGGTAAGGCTCTTCACGCTCCGCTCATGAAGCTGCTGCAGCAGGAGGAGAGTTTGGGAAGGAAGAAGCAGAAAGTCGGCTTCCTCAGTTAAGATCAGTCAATGTCTCCACCATATTTTTGTACATGTATACAGAATTTTTCGAATAAAAATGTTAAACCAGCAGTCCCGTCTTTGTACTCGCACTCTGTCATAAGTTGCTGTTGTAATGAGCAATACGAATAAATAAGCCTGATGATCTGGTGATCATGTTAGTGTGGCTGCATGTGTGTGGGATCCCTCCTGTCGTTCACAAGGCGGTGCTATTGTACCAAATAGCTGTTTGCCAACCTCCAAATTAAACAGAAGAAGTGGTTGTGCGTTTGATGTTGAGCCAAGTGATGTTTGTGTGGGCAGATGTAATGTGTGCATTATATTTGGAGGAGGTAGTGTCTGCTGTCTGAAAAACATTTAATCTCACTTCATTCTTCATTATAAACGTATTGTAAGGATAATCTAGATTAGGAGATTGAGTATGTTGATTTTAATAGTCAACCATAACATTAACACCATTGAGGGTTTGAAGTGAAATCTGATGGAGCGCCCATGGGCCACATCTGAAAAATCAGCATCTATGTACATGGAGTTAGATGCATTTTGGGGATTTAAATGTCAAGAACTCACTCCAAACATATATTGTTCAATATAGACAGAAATATTTTAATGTAAAGAGAATCCATATAAAATTAATAAGGTTCACAAATGGATTTCCGATGCACACACATATCGCATAACCATATCGCAGGTCCTTCCTGATTGGTGATGAGGTTATTGGGGAGTTGCAGTCATCTGACCAATGCCTATATTTCCTATATAACCCATCCTCATCCTGCCGATATATGCAAACCTATTTCAATAATCCCTCAAATGAGGTTAACAAACATTAATAAATAATCTGTAACAGACACAGAACATTTTACAGGTTAACAAAGATCTCTGATTGTCTCAGATGACACAAGTTCGCTGAAAAAAAATCCTTCACTTTTAGTAATTAGAAATCACCCGAAGCATCTTTTCCTGCTTGGTCTTCTTTAAAACCCTTTAACCTGATAAAGACACATCTGTGATTGGCCAATATCGGCTCTGGCCATGAGTTCTATTAATTATCTTTCTGAAATAAAACATGTTTTTTTGTTTACCCGCATGGTTGCTCCCTTATTTTGTTGTGATGTGTGAGCCGGCCAAAACAGTGGTCTTAATGTTGTGGCTCATGAGTGTAAACCTCTTGCTTTGCTGTGAAACTGGAAAAACATTTCAGTGCTTTTTGCTGCTCTCACTGAGCTCGCCTACAATGATTTTTTGGTAAAGAAATTAGAGGCGCTCGGCTCTGTTGGCAGTGCAGACTGTCTGCATCTTTGTGTTTCTGCCACGTGTCAGTCGAGGATGGTGGAGGCTGGAAGTCTCGCAGAATCCAGATGTGACTCTGGATCCTGTCCACGCGTCCTGCAGACTGTAGTAGGGTGTGTGTGTGTGTGTGCGTGCCGGCTGGAGGAGACAAACACATTCCTTCTTATGGCAACAGCTCTCACATTTAGTGTAAAAAAATGTGAATGAAAAGGAGAAATCATATGTTTCTATTTCAACTTTTAACGCCAAAGTTTTGGCCAACCTCTTGGAAATTAAATTACACCATTTTTGTTTGTTTTTGTTGTTTTGTTTTTTTTTGCAAGGTTGAGCTCTTCTTACCAGGTTATTTGGGCACTTATGCAACAGATGAGTCACTGTTTATTGCTTTTTAAACTTGGACGAACTGCCTCACACTGTCTGGCCCCGTCTGCCCTCCTCCACCTGCTCTCCCCTTCACATGTGGAGCCACACGAGAAACTCCTCTGAGGTTGGACCGTTATTCCAGGATAATGGCTTTGGACTTCACTGTTTTTCCCTGTTTGGATGGATGAGAGGGAGGGTGCGTGTGAGTGAGAGAGAGAGAGAGGGATAAATTGCAACCATGCACACTGGAGCAGCCTCACTCAACAGGTCAGACCATGGCGTTCAGAGGAGTGTGTATGCTGCTGGGAGTGCTCCTGCTGGTGGACTGCTCCTTCCAGCAGGTCCAGCCAAGGAGGAGGACGGTGAAGAAAGGTAGATGGAACCCCGGTGCATCGCAGCATGTTTCCTTCACAGTCCTGTGACCTGACTCTCCTCGTGTTGTCTGGTGTCTTTAGAGGCAGATAAAACAAAGAATGTAGCCATCGAGCAGCTGCAGAAGCAGATCGACAACATCGTCCAGGAGCTCAACCTGCTGAAGGAGCGACAGGCGCTGCAGACCAGTAAGGGGTCTCATTAGTAAAAAGAATGCATGCAATTCATTTCAACTAAAACCCGATGACGTGAGCTTTAATAACTGGAAACTGCCACAAAGCCCGCTGGATAACAAATGTGTGCTGCATTACTATGTAATCTTGGAGGCCTGTCTTATAGATTCCTCTGTTAATCACAATAAACAGTAACTTTTTACACTGGTTTTGAAGTTTTTACAGGAAGAAAAGTAATAAAAGGGTAATAAAACTGAATAGACAAATTCTATTATGAAAATTACTAGAAAAAATTCCAGCTGTTCTGAGAAATGATGCATTCACTGACAGGCAGAAAGCATGGGGCAATTAGATTGTTGTGGTCCTGGGGTCCCCGTAAGAGATTAAGGGAGAACTGCTGTGTTTTTCATCTTAAGCTCTATTTGTCGGTCCTTTGGGATTGAAGTTTTCACTATAAGCATCTATTTCCGAACTTGCTCCAATACGGAGTTCGGTCTCAAGGACTGTTTGGATCGACCAGGCTTTAACAATGCAACAGATCAGGGTAGGTCAAATTGCTGGAAATAAATTGCTTTTTTTTGGCCACCGACTATGCTCAAAAGTGTCTGGTAGCATGGAGCAGATACGTACCGTATAAGAATATGTGTTTTTGACTCAGTAACTGTAACGACACAGTATAAAACGAATGTTTGTACGGTCTGTTTTTCCTACATTTCTCTGCTTCTGTCTGCTGACGGTGCGCCTCAGCCGTGAACAATCACTTCCAGTTTTCTGCTGTTTACGGAACAACTGACCAATTCCTGTATGAATAAAGTTTATTCTGTGTTGTGGTAACCTGCCTAATAATCAAAGATTGTTTTGAAGTGACCCTACACACATTTGTTTGTCTTTCATCAGAAAACTTTGGAAAACAGCGCCCCTTCGCCAATGGACTGGTTATGTCTGGGCTATCAAACAGCTCCATGTTGACCATGTGGTCGATAGCGGCCTCGCAGTCGCGGTGGTAGTTCTGCTGCACTCGGGACTCTGTAAACTGTACAAAAACAGAGCTTTATGGTAAATCTTTCAGTAGTAGTTCCAAGTCGAAAAGGTTTTCGCATTCAAAATGCAGTTGAGTTCAGCAACCAGAAGAAGAGGAAAGTAGGAAAAATGTAGGTATCTACTCCATGTTACCAGACACATGTTGAGCATTGTTGGCAATTTATTTCAGACATTTGCGCTGACCATTGCATTGTATAGCCTTTTAAAGGTAAATGATTCAAAATCAGCACTGGAACAATTTCAAAAATAGATGTATTTTTTTGAAGGTTACGTCCTAAAAATCCGACAAATGTGGTTCAGGTGGAGAAGTAGCAGAAGACGTCCTTTTATCCAGACTTTAGGGCGGCAGATTTGTATTCAGGTTGGAGTCAGTTATGGTCAGCAGCAGTCACAACAGCGATTTTTAATCTGGCAAACACATGGCTCACCCTCGTCTGACCTTATGTTCAGAAAACACACAAAATCATATCTAGTCCTCCCCCTCCAATCCAAAACTCTTCAGAACCAGAAGGAAAAAAAAGGAGTTTGTTTTTTTTTTCCAACCTGAGTCCTAGATTTCAGACTCTGAAAGTATAAAAATAAAAATGATTCCCAACCCAGAGGCCAGTCACTACCACGGTTCAACACAACGAGGCTACAAAATGCAGTTTTTGCACGGGTCAGGTGGAGTGGACCACACGCCCGCCGTTTCCCTGTCGGCCCCATTATGGTCTGTCTTGCATTAGACATTACAGAGGCCACATACATTTGGCTCAGGGCATAGTTTTCTTCTTCTTCTTCTTCTTCTTGTGGGTATAGTTTATGTTTGCAACTGTAAACATTTGCAGTATTTGCTTGCTGACGCTTCCTGGTCGGCTCGCTCTCATTGGCTATCGCAGGTATTCCATTGGATGCAGCCCCACCTGGAATGGTCGGTATCAGACTTGTTTGGTTTTTAGGATTCAAGATCGGAAAGGCTCCAAACTCGATGTCCAAGTAATCTTGAGGCCTCTTTTGAAAATTTTTGGGTTGCACCAATCCGAAAATTTGGCCACGCCCCTGCAATTGCTGGGAGGGGCTTAACTGGGCCTAAAATCGCCTGGTGTGTAGCCAGCCTCACCAGGCATGTTTTGAGTGTAGCTAGCTGCAAAAAGTGATTTATTTCCAACATGCAAGTTGTGCTGAATAGCCTCGTTAAGCTAACTGGGCCTGGCCGACTCCAACCGAGCTCCATACCGCAGTAATCTTCTGACAAATGTGAATGTTGTGAAGTTTATCACGCTAAAATTTTGAGAAATAAGGCTCTGGTTGAAAAACTCCTCTTTTAGAGTGGACAGGTCTGTCTGACCATCTGATGTGGCCCTTCCAGTCTGTCTGAAAGGCATGAAAATCCACGGAAAGTGTTACTTGGCGGACCCGGTGAAGAAAGGCTACCACGCCGCCAGTGAGGACTGCAACAACCTGGGGGGCATCCTCGGCGTGGCCGCATCCAGCGACGAGAACGAGCAGCTCGGAGACTACCTCCGCCAGAGCATCGGGCCGGACGCGCAGGTCTGGCTGGGGGTCAACGACATGCTGAACGAGGGCACCTGGGTGGACCAGACCGGCTTAACCATCACGTTCAAGAACTGGGACGCGTCCGGCAGCCCGTCCCCCCAGCCGGACGGCGGCAAGGCGCAGAACTGCGTCGTCCTGTCGGGGGCCGCCGGCGGGAAATGGTTGGACGAGGCCTGCCGCGAGGAGAGACCCTCCGTGTGCCAGTTCAACATCGTCTGAGCACTGGCTACACAGCGCCACACCGCTTGTAAAGGAGCTTTAAGCCAGTGGTTCTCATCTGGTTCCGCTTCGGGGCTCAAAATTCTGATCCGGAAGTCACAGTGGGCGGAAATCAGTGTTTGAAATGGGGGAGACAAGTAGGAAGCGAGGAAGAGCACAAACAAGCTGCAGTTCAGTCCCTCCAGAGGAACACCTGATCTCTGCCTTCGCCTTAAATACAAAAATTCTCCCTCACAAAGACATGTGCTCATACTTCAGAAATACCGGTATTCAGGTGCCGGCACCTTTTGCAAGTAAAGGGTGTAAATTTTCATTACTTGCAGCCTCTAAGGGAGCGCTCGCTAGTTGAGAATCACTGGTTTAAACTCAGGCTTGCCTTCACATCTAATGTAAGAAAAGCTCGGAGCCCGAATTTTAGGTGATCTTCGTTATCACATAGACAAAAAAATTTCCCTAACAGGGTCTGTTAAGAGATTTGAGGTTAATTTAGCTTGTCCTTTGGTCTCCCATGTCTACCACCTAAACATTTACCATCAATAAATAATGAAAATCCATTTTCTCTACTGTCGTTTCTGGAAGCAACAGCTTTACGGAAGTACTGACCCCAGTCTCACATGGATGAGAGCAAAGAACTCTCTGTAGACCTTAGTTAAAATGTAACACCTGCGTCTGCAAGAAACCTGGTGTGGCTCACAGTCATGGAAAGCTTTTCTCTGGTAAACACTGGCCTCTGCCCATGAAAGCTTCCACACACTCCTTCACAACTGCTTATTATGGCGAGAGTCCTGCGGTCGAAACCGTCCTCGGTCATGCAGACGGCGGAACAGCAAAGAAGAGAAATTAAGTGAAAAGGC
>KV751318.1:4515801-4525862 GCA_001698575.1 Mola mola | reverse complement strand
CGTTCGCCATAAAAACAAACCCAATCTTGGTTATTTAAAAATAATTTAAAAAAAAAAAATGGTCACAAAACTGCTCGTCTCTTCTTCCCTCAAGCACACGGTCGCATTTTCATTGAGTTTCGCGGTGACAGCCGCTTCCTGCTCAGCGTTACCTGCGCGCGGCGGAGGACGAGGGCGTGGTCCGGTTACCTGCCCGGACTTGACTGGCGAGGAGGAGGAGGAGGAGGAGGAGCAGGAGCAGCAGGAGGTGGTGGTGGTGGTGGCCCGGGCCCTGACGTTGTGTCCTGGAGAGCTGATACGTCCAGTTTTGGGGGATAAAGACACGAGTGCCTGTGTGTCTTCCCGGGCACAATGGCTGCCCTATTTATACCGAGCCAAGCATGCCGAGGATGGCTGGCCTCGTGCTGCCCCCCCACAATGAGGCAGAGGCCACAGTCACCAGTGGAATAAATAGAACTGGAAATGAGGATGTATTTCAGTGATGAGACAACAGGAACGTAGAGGGCAAATGCAGTGGCGGACTTAGGATGTTTCGGGCTACTGGAGGGTTATTTATTGCACTCAATCTCACTTTTTTTTTTTCTGCTGGAAAGGCACTCGAATGGGCACTTTATCACGCGTTGTCCAGTAAATGGGCACCCTGTGAGCTACTTAATCAAATTATGGACAGTAAAACAAAAGGGTGTCCAAGAAGGGAACCTCAGGATGTTTTGCCTATTGGAAATAGACCCTATAAGGCATTTTATTGTGTTTCACATGCTGAAGAGGCACCTTAGAGGGCACTTTGTCACATTTTGTCTAATGAAAAGGCCTCATATGCAGAACTTTATTACATTTTACCCGCTGGAAGGGAACCCTAGAGGTCACTTTCTCATGCTTTGTCTGCCACAGGAGTGTAAGAGAGGGAGCTTTTGCAGATTTTTTTTACATCAGGGCATCAAGAGGGTGAGCGTCCTCCTGCCCAACCCACTCATAAATTAAAGGACTATGCTTACATGCATGTTTTCCACAGTAAAACGGTGATGAAACCAGGATCGGTTGCGCAGGCTTTTGCTGGGATTATCACTCCCATGTTGCAGAGGCTCCCTCCTGCCTCCACATGCCTCATGACGCAGACATTCCCGCACAAAAACATACCCGAGGGCAGGACCGTTTGCAAAAACACACACGTCTGATGCTTCCTAACATTTCAGCACTTCTTCGAGTTTACCCCGACGATGAGGCAAAAATGACTCATATTAACCTGACACACACCAGCACCGGCTCAGTTTTAGCCCCTGTAGCTCTAATGGGACCTAATCTGTGTCTTGTGAGAACACCCTGATTCCCAAAGCACAACGACACATCTATAAAAGAGCAGTGACACTTGGTTTTTTTGGCTGAACCAGTCTGACAGCTTGCAGAGTGGGCGGCGTCTGTGTGTGAGCTTCAGTGAGTCTCAACAAGGGAGCTCAGTCTCAGTGACAACACAACAGCTGTCACAGACCCTGCTCCCTGTTACTGTAGACCCGGGACAGAACATGTGCTGCACACAGAATCTCTTTTCTCACGCCTTTAAGTGAGTTATTTTAGCAGATAGTGTTAACCTTAGAGTCTGTGTAATATGCCATTTTTGACCGTATGTGTCCAGTGGTGCTGCGACAAACCTACTTGTTTGACTAATGATGAGTTTTCTTGGTAAATGACATTGTTTTCTTTTCTTGCACCACTTTCCTGATCTTCTCTTTATTTTCTGATTAGTGTAGACCACATATAGTCAAAATGTGACACATACAAAATGGAAACCAGGAAGAAAAGAAAAATCGAATGAAATGCGATTTGTGCCTAAACAGACCACGTGGGGACAGTATCACAAGAAAAACAGGCAGTATCAAGCTGTAAAACTGTCTTGTCCAGTGTTCTGCTGCATGCAGACAGTCCTCATGTGTGTTTGTCTATTTTGATATGAGATTTCAGTTTATTTTTGAACAGTTTCTGAATGAAGATATCTTTTTTTTAATATTGATAAATAGGAGCCACATCAGATTATATTAATATTTGGTTTGCAAAAAATGCGTCAGTGTGAAAACTTTATCACATTTAGCCTTTATCAGCACACAGTCATGGATGGCTGAATTCAATTGTTGTTATTTAATCAGAAACAATCAGCAGAGCATCTCTGCCAGAAATCAATTTTTAAATTTGTTTTGTTGCAGAACTGCACGCTGCTGATAAACCTTAAACTCGTGTCAGATTATCTCCCAGCAGATCAGAGTCTCTCTCCGCACAGATGTGACTGTGTCCCCTTCGTGCCAGCTGGCCACACACTCTGTCAGCCACCTCGGACAAGTCTGGGGAGTCTGAGGGGCCCCCAGAGAGACCAGAAGCAACTGCAACAAACCACAAACCCAGAGAGCAGCTCCCCCTCCAGCTGTCTGCACAGCACGGAAAGTTGGCCCCAAACAGGCTCCCTGTGTGTTCGACGGCCGGGAGGAAGGAGATGCAGCCGAGGGGAAATCCTCACTTCGCTGAGGATGGAATACCGTGATGGTCTGAAGACGTCACTTTGGGCTATGAAAAGAACATTTTTTCATAGTTTTCCTTCAATTTCTATTAAATGATTATTCAGTTGATGGTGAATATAATTGGCGGATCAAACAAAGATTAAAATAAACATTCTTTGCAGCTCTATTTTGCATTATTCTGAATGTGTGAAGTGAACTAAAGGTATCAAAAAAAAGATTTTATGGATACCTGAGGGGGAATTTTTATGCTACAGTCGCTACTTCCAGAAAAAAGTCACACTAAAGAGAGATTATAACATAATAAATGGAGAAAACTACAAGAAAAGGTAAAAATAATATATGCAACAAATTGAGCTGTGAGAGCCAAAATATGTACGTTGAACTATAATGATCGAAGTTAACATTATGAATAGATGCTGCCACAACAGTAGAATATTGAATGTGATGTTGCACAGAGAGTAGTTAAGGGAAGTACCTGTTCGGTTTCAGTATTTGAGTGAACACGCAGAACTCGTTCTGCATAGTCAGGGCCTGCAGGCTCGGGGGGGAAGTCCTTCCACCCGTCCTGTTTCTGCTGCAGGGTTGGAAGGGGTTTACTGTGTCAGCGAGGTCCACAGGGGGGGTTTCAGGATCCATCCAGCAACAACGGGCCATACCCTTCTGATTCCCACACCACAGCAGCTGGGAGGTAGCTGGGCGTCACACCCAGTTTCTGTCACCTCCTCCGCATGCTGCCTGCAGAGTGCCAACACTGATCTGAGAGCGTCAGCCGGCTGACTTACATCCCTCTTGTGTTTTCAATTTCAAGTTGTTCTTTTTGGTGATGAATCTGTAGCATTTTGCATCATTTACTGTCTGTGATAAACCTTCAATGTTGTTGTTTATTTGTTTTTTTTTTTGCTCTGTTTCTTGCCTTTCTTTGGTTACCGTAACTTTTAATGTACTTCTCATCCATAAATCCACTTCATGCTGCACAGCATTTACCACTGTTCATGCCTTTTTATGCCATCAAAACACGTTTTATGCTCGATCTAGGTCCTCTTGACGATGGAGTTACAGGTTTTGCATCTCCTCAATTGTGTAGATTACTTGTATTTACATCAGTTTGCTGTTTTTTATTTTTATTGATGCTTTGTTATTTTTCTTCTGTTCAGTAAATGTTCATATACTGTATATTCTATTTTATGGCTATTAAATTCTGTCAACTCCCTTTAAAACACCAACGTCAATAGTTAGGCACAACACATTCAGCTAAATGTTGGAGAAATTGCGATTTTCAAATTGGCAACCACACTCATATATTTTAGGTCCCAAATTGAGAGTGAAGCTGTTTGAATATGTACTTCAGGTCACGTCCTGTTGATCTTTAGAGGTCAACAGGGCATGAACATTGGAGCAAAATACAGAACTTCATGTTCTGCATTCGCAATGTTGTTTCTCCTCCTCTGTCCTCAGTTTTTTCCCTTTATATCTTTTTACGTGTTCAACCATCTAGCATATATTATTATACTTACATGCCGTTCAAATCAGTCTCCTCTGCTTCTCATCTCCCTCTCTGTGCATATACACACTCACACATATCACTCTGCCAATTACTTGCCTCCATTTTTAAAAATCTTTGACTTATTTCCTAAGTTTCTCTAATCACTTAAATTAGAGTTGCAAGCTGAGGTTTTTGTTTAATATTTGGTAATCATCATCCTCACTATTGTTTTCTTTAGTTATACAATGAGAAAAACAAACCAGCAACAGACACAGATTAAAAACTGCAGTCAGAGAAGAAGTGCTGGTTGTGTTGTACAGCAGCGACACCGCGCGTCAGGGTTCGGTACTACCACAAACTCCTCTCCCGGAAGAAACTACACTGGAAGTTGCTAAATGAAGGTAACTACTGATTGAAATGGCGTCGCTCACGGTACGTGGCGGTGCCTTGTGCGCCGCGTCGCTCCTCAACATTGCATTCGTTTTCGTTTCGAGCGCGGACTTCGTCCAGTTTCTATCGTTCCGAGCCATTTACCACAACATCACCGGGGAGACGAGGCTCTGTGACGGTAAGTCTCCGGCTGCAGGTCGGGGATCGGGAGGAGTTGTCAGTGAAACCGAGTTCCTGTGAGTTGACTTTAGGGGCTTGACCCTCAGTTATTACTTTGTGTCACTGAAAAGAGTGAATCTTAACTGGACTTGTTGTATTCTTGCAGTTCAGTTGTGGTAAATATTCAAAATCAAAGTGAAGTCAAAGTTGGAGACGGTGTCATCACTTCATCTAAGCGTGAGAACGGTGCAAAAGTATCGCCCGGCTAGCTCAGTCGGTAGAGCATGAGACTCTTAATCTCAGGGTCGTGGGTTCGAGCCCCACGTTGGGCGACTGACTTTTTTTTCTTTTTTTTTTTTTTTTAAATTTCTATGTCTTCCTGCTCTGATTATTTCTGCCCTGATTCACGCTCTCAAACCCAGCTTAGTTAAACTGCACTGTGACTGTCTGACTGAAGAGAGATGCAGTAATTGTGCACATTGTGTAGGCTTTACATCCCAAATTCAACCCAAGTGCGAGTGAAAATGGGGGACAAAAGTATGTGACATTAGTACAGTCGCCTCCACGCAGAGGCTCCTGAGGCCCCTTTGCTGTCCGTGGCCACTTGTTGTCATGCATCAGTGACTGCAAACTAGTCTGTTGCTAATGTGTCAATAACTGCCTTAGCTGACCACACATAAATCACACTTTATGAACTAGATAGATGTTTTTCATTGCAGTGGTTCATTTGTCTAATCTGCTTAATCTATTAATAGTATTTATAGGGGCGTGACAATACATTGAAAATTTGTATCGTGATACTCTGATACCATTAATTACAATCTAGTGCTATATATGCAGGGATGTAACAAAGAAACCTAGACAGTATGATTGTGGGGTCACAATCATATCTTTCTGCAATGGTAAAGCATTCAATATACTGCTGTTCAAAGAATTAATTAGAAGACCTTTAGGATATTAATGTATTGTGATACAAATTGTGCACTGTGTGTAATGATTTGTATTGAATCAGGTATATTGTGTCCCACCACACTCTGATGGCCTCCTGTAAGTGTGAATCCACACTTATAACTATGTATATAGGTCTACTAGTAAATTAAAATAATATAATAGTGTTCTGCTACTATAGATAAACTTTATTGTTTGTCCCGAAGTTGACAGAAATTCTTCTTTGACATGGCTTACAACAAGAAATACAACTTACATTTAAAAAACAACATTTAAACGCAAAGTAGAGATATTTTATATTTAGTTTACTTCATGAGTTATTTAAGAAAGTGAACATTTAATGTGATAACGTGAACTAAAAGCATTTTACTGTTTTAGTTTTAATACTTACGTCCTACAACTCTTTATCTTAAAATATGACAATATTTCACTGTTTGTGTAATGACGGTTCAATTAATGAGTGTTAACTTTTTACTTAAATTATGAAAAAAAAGATTTTTTTGAGATTCCTTAGTAATGTGGTTCCCAGCATCTGTTCATTTGTATTTAAAGGAATAGTCCACTCAATGCTCATATTAAATCATCACCACGATGACAGCTCAAAGGTCATTGGAGGTTAGACTTTGAGGTGACCTCTTGTTCGCATCTTTTGCCCACACTTGTAAGACTCCGTGCCGTGGTCGGAGGCCCTGCAGGACCGCTCCGTCCTCAGCTCCCTGGTGGTGGATCTGGGACTGCTGGCTCTCTTCACTGCACAGCACAGTCTGCTGGCCTGGTCGCCGGTCAAACGGGCTCTCCAGGCAGTGCTGGGGGTCCTGACCCGGACGGCGTACTGCTTCACCACAGCGCTGGCTCTCCAGGTAACTCTCCTGTTCAGTTCAGCTGGTAATAGCGAACCGAAACCTGCGTTACAACACGTCTCCTCCATCTCCCTCCTGTGTCAGGTGTTGATGCGTCACTGGCAGCCTGTAACTGGCGCTCCCTGCCTGTGGTCCGTACGTCATGCGCCCTGGAGTATCTGGTTTCCTCTGCTCTGCTTCGTGTTGCACTTCCTCTGCTGGGCCATCATCTTCAGCATCATCCTCATTTTTGATTACCCAGAGCTGCTGGGCATCAAGCAGGTAACCACGACATCTGTTAGTGTGCGGTAGTAATAACCTCCGCCAAGGAGGGGAGGTTTTTGCCGGTAGTTTATTTATTTGTTTGTAAACAGAATAACTTAAAAAGTTACTGCCGGATTCTGAGAAAATTTTCATCAGAGGTGAACCTTCACCAATCCTACAGCTGATAAGAATTTGATTGCTAAAGGTCAAAGGTTAAGGTTACTCAAAAGTCAAAAAGCATCTTTTTTGGCCATAAATCAATACAGAATGTACATAGAGGTCCAGCTGGTGTCATTGTGTAGCTGACAGCACTGGCTACAGATGATCAATATCAATAAAAGGTCAAACAACATGTTTTGGACATCTCCTGAATGAATTCACATAGACAGGTCCAACTGGTACTATTTTGCACTGGCTACAACTTTTGGCCTTTTTAGGTCAAAGGTCAAGATAATGAAAGGTCAAACACATTTTTTTGGACATAGCTCCCGAAGGAATTAACATAGAGATGTAAGTGGTGTCATTTTCTATAATCTTTGTGAGTCAGTCACGGTCACACAGCCAGAACCATCTGGCTCTACAGTTCATGTGTCACACATCAGGGGGCGCCACCAATATCTGCTCTCTTTGGACAAAATGTCCTTGACAAAAACCAAACATAAAAAATAATCATAGTTAGGGATGCCAAAAACAAAAATAAACACCACAGTCTGGTAGAAAGCTGAGATATGAGCAGGTCTACTGACATGTGAAAGGGAATCGTTTGGCCTTGGTGGAGGTCTGCACTCTCTGAGTGCTAATAAGGTATTATTATTATTATTAAATACGGTGAAGCTGTCTTGGCAATAAAAACCTTAATTTCTCCAAAAATGTCTTGTTGTTGTACTCATGGTTCTGTTTCATAGTTTTATGGTGTTTCTCGTAGTTGTACATTCTTTAGATAAGACTTTTTTAATTGGATTTTAAATGTTACATAGTTTTTAGGCCATTTCACTGCATTGTGTATTTAGACTGAGGTTGACATCAGTGTGGAATCACACAGTTTTCATACTGTGTCTACTTTTGAATTTTGTCCTTTTTGGTTTCCAACCATTATCTACTGGATTTGTTTTTACTTGTAATTTACACACACATTAAAAGTTGTTTGTGGTTTAAAACTTAGAGTCGATTACATTAGATAGATACTTCAGTGGGACACATGTACACTATGGCTAACAGCTAGCTTTTATTCTGGCAAATCATGATATTAAAACAGAAAATGTAAGGTCGTGTAATGTAATTGTGCAAAGTGTTGAAATATAGAATAGAAAATATAATGCGGTTCCGTACAAAATGTTTAAAAAATTGGTAGTAACCAGTCCACCATTAATAAGAAATAAAGGTAAAAATATGAAAATATCTGGGGGAATTCTTCTTTTTGTATAACTTACCAACCATAAGGCTCACATAGAGGTAGTGAGGCATGTTTTAGGTTGTTGACTTTGCCATATCTGAGTTTTTTAACAACTTTTCCAATGCGATAACTGCGTTATACAGTAAGTTTAACAAAAAATGCACCGTCTCTCCGTTTTCTCAGGTGTACTACGACTGCTTCGGTTTAGGGGACCCACTGTCTCACAAATCGCCTGGCGCCCGGCGCCTCCTGGCTCACCTGCGCCACCCGGTGTGCCTGGAGCTGGGCGTGGTACTGTGGTTCCTGCCGGCCCTGTCCCTGGACCGGCTCCTGCTGGCAGGCACGCTGTCGGCCTACCTGGCCCTGGCTCACTCTCTGGACAAACAGGATTTGGAATACCTCTGCGTCCAGCTTAGGAGCAAGGTGCGGCTGCTGAACGGGCCACGACACCCTGACCGCTGCGATATCAGCAACCACAAGGAGAAGTGAAAGGCGATGCAGAGCCGACTGCCGCCTCAATAGATAGAGCCAGATATGTTGTTGTGAAACTCCTCAGTGACTAACACACCTGCTCTGATTATACTGATACCGACTCGTACTGATTTCAGCAAATTACAAGGCCGGAGCTGAATACTTTAACACTGTCAGTTTATTTTTCTTGTTTGTATTTTATTTTTTAAAAGGGCAGGGTTTTATTACAGTAATGAGGATTTATCAGTGTTTTCAAACTGCCAAAATAATTTAATTGAAGCTATATTTTCCAGATATCTCTACTTTCCGGTTACATTTAAGCTGAAAAGTTTGTTCAAAATGTGTATCATTATAAAATGTGTCTTTTTTTTTCTTTTTTAAAGCACTGATTTCTTCAAGGTGTATTTTTATGGGCTGTTGCAGCCACGTGACAACTGCAGGTTTGTTTCCCACTACTGTAAAATGTACAGTGACTGTCAACTGTAATCAACTGTAATGTCATGACAAGTTACATTCCACTGGATCCTGAACAAACCGAATAAAGCTGTTAAAGGCTCATCGGCAGAGTGAACATTATTCCTCAGCGCCATCAGTTTTCAGTAATATTTCATTTGAGCTCTGTTCTTGGCTAGTGTTTTAATTTTTTGTGTTTTTGTCTGCATTTTTAGCCTTATTGTAATTGACAATAGGTTGCGTTGAATAAACGTAATGAGTTGTTTAATGCTCAATTTGCTCTGTTTGTAAGCACCAAGTCAAATCGGTTTGATCTGTTTCCAAAATTACAGTTTTAATTTCACAGTAGACTACTGAAAACAGGAAAGAAATTTGCTAAATTAATTAAGAAAAATGCGTTAGGCAGCATAGCTCTAGCTAAGAAAAAAAAAGCAGTCAAAGATGAGGGGTCCAGCAATGAGTAAAAATATAATAGTTAATCCTCTTTGACATAAAATCTAGAAATAGAATTATTTAGCTCACTTAATTGGAGATGTAAGATTCATCCCATATTCAAACAAACAGGAAATTATTCACTTCCAAAAATCTAAAATACTCAAACAAGAATAAAAGGAATGATTTGATTTAACATTTGGACAAATGAATCTCAAGTACTAAAAACATTTTAAAATGTTCAATAAGTATATTTTCCTGAGTGTTGACACGTGGATTGTGGTTCTAAAACATAGGAGGGAGACCGATCAAGTGTCTCCTTCAGGTGCACTGTGTCCCCCCGCCTCCTCTCCACCTCCTCCTCCTCCTCCTCCACCTCCTCCTCTCCAATTAGCCCCGCGGGACGTCGGGATGAGACAACGGGGGTGTGGAAGGGGGGTGTTAGTGTCCGGGCAGACGGCTGTGCTCTTTAAACGCCTTTTCTTAGGTTCCACAATATGGTGTGCGCCACTAAAGGCTCCTGAGGGAATTTAATGTAATTATCGGATTACGCAGCGCTGCCGCTCCGGTGCTGGAACTCGTTCCTGCCGCACCGGCGACCGACGCGCTTCTCCAGCTCTGATGCGGCCGGTTGGGCGATCTGACCGGCTCCTACTGCGAACTTCTCAAGCCCTCCGTTTTGACAGCTTATTAAGTCGCTGGTTATTGGCGGGGGGGGGGGTCTC
>KV751318.1:4487718-4504694 GCA_001698575.1 Mola mola | reverse complement strand
ATTTTTCATGCCTTCCTCTCTATCAGCAGTTTCCAATAAAAAGAAGCTTTATCACAAGCCCTAAAAAAACAGACAGAAAACTAAAACTCATCTCAGGAAAATATAATGTAATTCTTCTTCGTTTCTTTAGTGACACCATCAAGCAAAAACAATGTATTTTTTTATTAAATTTTAAAAAAATTTTAATCCGGTGAAATGGTGAACATAAACATAATTATACAAGGGGGCCAGATGTTGTTGTTTTTTTTTTTTTATCATAGTCAAACAAACCAAAAAATAACATGTCCGTAAGAGAAAACAAAATAGTTATACAGTGTCGATTCTAGATTTTTATAAACAACTTTTGAAAATTTTTTAGAATACTGGTTCTGCTGTAAAAAATGTAAAATTTATATTAATATATCGCCTTTAGACTTCTTGAGGAAAGGCTGTGATTTGAAACTTCTTACTTGTTGCGTACATCCGTTTTCTGGCCCTCGGCGCCATCTTGGGGTGTGACAGCGCCCCTCCGCGACCAGACGCGGCATGGCACGCAGATCCGGAAACACGTTGCTGTTTACGGAACCATTATATACGTCAGCGCGTGTGTGGACTCGTAGCGTCACTCCACGGTTGTCCGTACGTGAGCGTTAGCATGCTCGCCCTTGAAGTGAACTAATCGCCGCACGCACGTAGTGTTGGTGCGTGTGTGTTTTCCCGAACTTCTGCAGGCGTCGCGCGATGAGGACATTGCTCGTCACCCCGCGCGGAGCAGCAGCAGCAGCAGCAGGGCGGCTGGCCGTCGGTCTCTGAGCGGGCCCCGAGTGAGCAGAATACGGGCGTGAAGCTGCGTTTTGGCGACGCAGATGCGAGGTGGAGCGGATCGGGGATCGAAGGAAGCATGATTCTGAGGAGGATCCGCGCGGGGAGCAGCAGAGCCTGGCTGTGTCGGGTGAGTCTCGGGCGGCGGATCATGTTTCTACAGGCAAAACTTTCACACTTCCTATTTTGACGCGCGCTCCCCTTTTGCGTCGGCATGTATGGAATCCCTAGACTCCTGCACAACTTTCGATGGCGTTGGTTCCCAGTCCTGCAGGAATTCTCTCAAAGTCTCCCTCCTCTTGCAGGTTTCGCTGAGGCAGGAGCTGTGTTTCTTCTCCTCGGTGCCCGCCCAGCCGGTCCCCCCTCTGGCCCAGACCCTGCAGGGCTACCTGAGGGCCCTGGAGCCCCTGCTGCCCGCCGAGGAGCTGAGCCACACCCGCAGGATGGTGCAGGAGTTCGGCCGGCCGGGCGGCCTGGGCGCGCAGCTGCAGGGGGGGCTGGAGAGGAGAGCCCGACACACCAGGAACTGGGTCCGTGCGTGTGCACTATCAGTGTGGGGAGGGTGACACATGGTGCACAGACAGAGCTGGAGTGCACGGGTTAAAGTAGTGGTTAAAAGTTAATTCTGGCCAGAGTGGTGGGGAAAACACTTGTTGCTATTTGGTTCGGGATTAAACAAATATTTAGAGAATAATCTCTCCAAAACCATAAACAACATCAGCAAACAAGCAAAACAGCATTTTAGACCTCATTTAACAAGGCAAGACACAGATGTTGTGTGATTCATTGATGTTTTATGAATAATCAGTTACTTAAGAATAATATCGTAGACCGATAACATGTAAACTAAAATAGTTTTATTATGTTGTTGTTGTTGAATGTTGGCGAGCTTTGGCAACACTTTCCCACTGTATGCCTTTTTTTTTTCCTTTTTTTTTTTTTTTTAAGATGCACTGCGTTTAAATACACAAATATGCAGCCATGAGTGTAGCATAGTGGTACATTGGCACTTTGTTGTAACTTCTGTAGCGCTTTCATGGTCAACGTGTTGCCACATTCACACACACACATTCGTGCAAGAAACGTTTAAAGTTTCCCATTTTAATTAACATGAATAATTGTTGCTTCTGTCTGTTGTCCACTGTAGATCTCACCATTGTGGGTACAGTGGGCGTACTTGGAGGGCAGACAGCCGCTGCCTGTGCACTCGAACCCGGCCATCTCTCTGCCCAGGAGGGATTATAACGGCTGGAGGAGCCAGCTAGTGTGAGTCACACACACACACGATTGATTCATTTTGTGTGGAAGAGGATATATTTTAAATTGAATGGACGCAGGAGCACGAAGCAGAAAGGTTTCGGGCTTTGTCGGCAGGCCGGCTGCAGCGCCTCCATCCTCTCCTCACGATTCACCCGCCGACACTTTTAACACGTCGACCGTGCTGAATATGATATAATATTTTTGTTGTGCGGTGACAGATTTCCACCTGTGCCCGCAGTAAATAATCACACCGTTTCCACGCAGGTTTGCATCCAAACTGATCGCAGCAGTTCTGGACTTCAAGGCCAAAATCAACACGTGAGTACGACAGTTATTGATTGTCCCACACATGCGTGAAGCAGATTGTTCTTTTCACGCTTTATTGATTAAATATTCTGGTGAAATAAGGAAAACCGCGGTGCGAAAGTGTTGTTTTGACAGCTAAAACTCACAGTTTCACTTATGGGAAAGTGCAGGAGAAGTATCAGCACAATGTAATAAAATAAATTCTAATTATTATAAATTGTTATTGTCACCTGTGCATTAAGGTGAGCAGCGTTTTTTTGTGCACTTTGTCGATGTTGAATTTATGTTAACTACGTTAGCTACTGTAAATTTCTCTGTGAAAACATTTCCGCTTATAATGGAGGCCCAAAACTATTCACACCAACTTCCATAAAAAGTTATTTGAGAAAAATGTGTGAATCTGCGTCTTGAAACACAAAATGATAGTAAAAAGGCAAATGCTGCATGTAAACTTGGCGGTATGAAACTACAGAAGCAGAGTTTTACTTCCCATGTTTTTGCAGGTGTGTTTTTGCCTGTGATTATTAGTTTATTTATATGTTTGAGAACAGGATAATTTCAAAAGTTATTGATGGATTTCAATGAATTGTTAATCCAAGGTGCATCTTTGCCTAACATACAGCTCAGTTTAAATTATGGTGGCCAAAGGTCAAGGTCGCTGAAAGGTCTAAAAGCATGTTTTTGGGTATAAATCCAGAAAGAATAGACACGGAAGTCCAACTAGTGTCATTTTGTAGCTGACAGCACTGGCTACAGAAGATTAAATTTGGGGCTTTCATGGTCAAAGTCAAGGTTGCTGAAATGTCAAAAAACATTTTTGGATATAGCTCCTAAATTGACATAAAAGGTCCAAATGTTGTCATTTGGCACTGGCTACGGATGGATTGATTTACAGGCTTTATAGGTGAATCTCTCCAGAAAGAATTGACATAGAGAGGTCTAAGTGGCGTCATTTTGTTGCTAATCTCAGGGTCCACCACAAAGCCAGAACTAGTTGGCTCTGCAGTTCATGTGTCACACATCAGGCAGCTTTGAAAACATGAACTCTCTTACGCACCAAATGGCCAAAACAAAAACTAATTCCACAGTCTGGTAGAAAGCTGAAATATGAGCAGGTTTACTGACATGTGGGAGGGTTTTCTTTGGCCCTGGCGGAGGTCTTGTCTTGTTATTGTTGAAACAAAACAAGTTTGAGGACCCAATGTCGGACTGAAATGGTGAATAAATGATCTGCAAGATATGAAAAAAATATCTGGAAAATGCCAACAAAAGTAAGAAGTGCAAGCGATAAAAGAATTTGGCAACAAATTGGCAAAGAGTAAAATAATAGACCTAAAGTCAAACCAAAAACTGTAAAAACCTTTTGATAATAAGTAGTTGTATGTTATTTGAATGTTGTATTTATGTTTTAGTGCTTCAGTGCACTGCAGCAAGTATTACGAGCGCAGATGGTCCAGCAGATAAATAACAATTATTTACCTCAATCACTCGAGCCAATTAAAAGCTGTAAAGTGTCAGTGCTTTAATCTAAGGTGACAATAATCCTCTTTAATTTCACCGGCTTCTATTTCCGGGCCGTAACGTTAAACCTGGCTGGCATCAAGCTGCGTTTCCCCGCCGTACGACGTTAATCTGCGTCTATATTTAATCGTCTCCAGACGTCACTGTTGCGCTCCATCTTTAAACCAGAAATGTAGTTCTGTGATCTGGGACGGCGTTACGGTGTGAACTCCGACCTCCGACCAGCACACAGGCTCAACACAGCCATTTGTGACCGGACGGCTGAACGTCCACGTGCTCATAACTGTGGCCGAAGCTCTTAACTCCATCTACTTCGCGACATTAGAGATCAGTGCTAATTACTTTACACAAATAGCACAAGTTTATGACGTATGATGCACTGCTGTAGAATAAACTTCACAGTCGAATCAGGTGTACTTAAAATAAACTGCAGTACTACAGTTTTACAGGATGTTAGATGTTGGAGTTAAGTTTTGAGTTAAAAGACGGGGATGTATCAACAACTTTTCCACGTTAATTTCTTTATTTTTAGAAATTAAAGCAGTACACGATTACTTGGAGTATGATTCACGATTGCTGGAAATTGATTTTTTTCGGTTTTCATTTGCACTGAAAAACTAGAACGAATACACTCGGAGAGAAAACCTCCAGCACCTGTTTACCTTTCAAGGTCACATTTGATTTTCTGTGAGCTCATATTTCAGCTTTCTTCCAGACTGTGGTACTTGGTCTGAGTCATCTGGTACAAAAAAAGAGCACGTGTTGGCGCCACCTTAGGGATGACGCATGAACTGCAGAGCCACCTGTTTCTTGATATGTCCTTGTGGAGATGGTTCCAAAAATGTGTTGAAACTTTCAGTGACCTCGACTTCTGACCTTGTAAGCCCAAAGGTACATTATGTGTACCAGGTGCTAAAGGACACCAGTTGGACCTCTCTGTGTCAATTCCTTCAGGACAAATGGCCAAAAAGTGTGTTTTTTTTAAGCTCACAGTGACCATAACCTTCGACCACCAAAATCTAATCAGCTGTAGGTTGGGCCAAAACACACCTTTGATGAAAATTTCATCAAAATTGAAATGGTAATTTTTTGTGTATTCCTGAAAATAACATTTAACAAACAATCAGAGTTGAGGTGTGTGACTCTGTTTTGGTAGAATAAAAGACTCATCAGCTGTTTTGATTGAAAGCGGATGAGAATAAGGCCACGTATCCAGCAGAGGGGTCATATGAGTGACAACGTGTGTGTGTGTTTGTGTCCATCAGCGGCCAGCTGCCGGTGGAGTTCATGCGGGGGAAGCCTCTGTGCATGGAGCTCTACCCCCTCCTCTTCTCCTCCTGCAGGATCCCGGGGCCCAAACACGACTGCGTCGCTCACCACGGCCGCGGCCGCCGCTCGCCAACGCACATCACCGTCGTCAGGAACTACCAGGTGGGCGAGGCTGTGTCATGCTCTCTCTCTTTTTTTTTTGGGTCCTGTTGAGTCTTGTGCTGTCACACCTTTATTTCCCTGCCTGTTATTCTACAGTGGGCGTCTGAATTAGCCGGAGTAAGCAGGAGTCACGTGACTGCAGCTCATCGGCTGACGTTCGTCCTGTGAGCTCAGACTCTGGCCAAAAGTCCAAACAAATCCATCCCAGTCACTTTAACGTCACATTTATTCACCTTTTTACTCCTTTAACCTTCTCCTGCCTTCCTGTCGGATCAAAGTCCTCAGTGAGGTCCTGATGCCGAAGCTGACGACCTTAAATTTCACAAATCTGTTCAGCTGATGTTTTTGCCTCTCTTCGCTGTCCTTGTTGTCATGAAACAAGGTTTTTAATTGAAGTTCTGAGCTGCTTAATGTTAAATTTTACACACGGGCTACAACAAACGAATATTTAAATAATTATTTAATCCGCCTGTTTTTTTCTCGATCAGAAGTCGTTTCAGATGTTTGATCTTGAAATGACTAAGGCCCAATTTGTCACCACTTTATTTTAATTATTGTAGTTGTTATTTTCAGTCGTGGGGACGTCCATCGGATGAGCCTGAGGTGTCGTCAACCCTCAGGACATGTTTAGTATTTGTGATAACATCACAAATAAAATAAAAATAAGTCTTCAAAAGACTTTAATTTAATCTCACTGCACAGAAACTGAAGTGTTTCAGGCATGTTGCTATCTAAAATAGTCTCTAAAAAAATGAAAAAGACATCTAAAAATAGAATAATTGACTGTAACTGCATAATTATCATCAAAATTAAAGCAAAAGAGACTTTAGATATTGGACTTTTACCTGTAATGATGATAATAATAGTAATAATAATCTTTATTTTGTGTAGCACCTTTACAGACAGGTACAGACAGCGAGGTCACACACAAACGATTTTTCTCAAACGATTCATCCTCACTTCTCTTGACTGTCAGTCATCAGCGACAAAGCTTGGCTTCACTAAACTTTGGTCAAAAAGTCTGACTCTGTTAATCCCCCCTGGTGCCCCGGTGCCATCGGGACCCCGGCCCTCTTTAAGGAGCACTGGGATCATTATTTGTTTTTTTTTTGTTGAAACTGAAACTGCAAAGCAAACAAACAAGCTGCTAAAATTCGCTTATAAAGATACAATTTAAGCTTTCTTTTAAATATATTTTGTGAGCTGGCTTCTCTGTTTGCCAAATAAAACAATATATCATATTGAATATATGAATGTTTAACTTTTTGACTTAAATTATGAGAAAAATTAACTTTTTACAATACAATTGTTTTGAAATGAGATGCACTTTTATCATGAGTTTAAATAAAGAAAAATTAGAAAAAAAATCAAGGATATAAGGTTGAGAATATCATTTGACAGTTATGATTCTTGTCAGATAAATAAGTGACATAATTAATTATGGGAAAACATTTTTTGTGATTTCTTTTTTGACAAAATAAAATAAAAAATGAAAAAAAAGTAAAAATTCTTAAAATGTCCCGATTTGTAAAAAAAATGTATTTATTTATTTTCGTCCTCAAAAATCAAAACCCAAACACGTTACATTTATTATTATTATAGCAGAACACATCTGAATATCCACATTTTTAAAGTCACAAGTAGGAATTTATGGACACTTTGGCTTAAAAATATCTTTAAAAATGAATTTATTATCAGAATTGTAGCCGACTGATCGACGGGTGAGTTTAAAAAATCTGAAACGCGCCTGTGTTCAGCTGGTGTTGCTGAGGTCAGTCAGCAGCACAAACATGTTTACTGTGAACACAACACGCACCTGCAGACGGCCGCAACAAACATGGCCTCCCTTCCTGTCGTCTCTCTCCCAGTTCTTCCAGCTGGAGGTTTACAACAGCGACGGCTCCCGGATGACGGAGAGTCAGATCCACAGTCAGCTGCTGCGGATCCGGGCTCAGTCCTGGAAGACGGACAAGGAGCCGATGGGCATCCTGACCAGCGAGCACCGCCACACCTGGGGACAGGCCTACAACCGCCTGCTGCGAGGTAGAGCACACGGCGATATTATTGGCCAATGATAAAAAAAATAAATAAAAAGTGGTTTAAAAGAAGACAATGCCGAAACAGTCAGACCATAAAAAAAGTGCCTGAGAATGAGTCATTGATGTCACTGAGGTGTCAATTAAATTGCCAAAAATGTGTTTCATTTCATAAAAGCTTCACAAAGTCAAAACAATTGTGGCAAATTCTCACGTTTTATTTAGTTACTAACCCAAAGACTCTTCATTTAGGGTCAGAAATGAAGCAGAAAAGCATCAAATCCTGACATTTAAGAAGCTGGAACCAACAAATGTTTGACATTTTTGGTCAAAACCAGACAAACAATTAAGCAATTAATTTCAACCAAAACATCGTTCTAGGTTTAGCAGAATCTGTCGGTTCTTGAATGTCGGAGCTTCCTTAAATGCACCGCTGGAAAAAAGTTCTTCAAACAATTCTTACCTGCAAAAACTCAAGGAAAAAAAGGATAAAAATGTTCTTCTTCTGTTGCACTGACATCAGCCTTAAATGTGTGTGAGGGACTTTGGATCAAACTCATTTCTGTCGCAAAGTGGATTTTACACTTGGATGTTGTGTAGAAAATATGTCAATGTCACGGTCGATAGTTTCAAGCTAAGATGGGACATGAACACGTGTCCGAGTTCTAACATGACAGTGAGTTTGAGCTTAAAAATATCTAAATTACTCAGAGTTTGTTGTTTTTATTTATTTATTTTTTTTGTTTCTTCCTTGTTTTCTGTGTGTGACTCAGATAAACTAAACAGGGAATCGGTGCGGATGATAGAGACGGGACTTTTCTCCCTGTGTCTGGATTCTCCAGTCATGAGGATATCGGATGAGAAGTATGCACACTCTCTCACACACACACAAACACACACGTTGGTATATCATTCCAGTGCCTTTTATCATAATCTTAACACGACTAAATGCCCAACCCTGGTATAATAAGAACGATATATTTTTTTTCAAATTAAAAGTCATTTAATTAGAGTGAGAGTATGAGCTAGTTCCCTTCACAAAGGAGCTTCATCATAAACACAAACGTTGCCCTGTGAGTAAAATTTGCAGGTGTGATGGCATCAAAGTGGTTTGATTTTGCATTAACCTAATTCTAATCTGGCATAAATACTAAATCCAAGCTTTAACCCTCAAGTAGTCATTTAAGCAGAAGCCAAAATGTCGGTTTAAAGCAAAAATCTGTCCACACATGCCCACACGCACTGTTTCGCCGTCCTTTTGTCTGTCGTGCGTTTCTGTGTTTGCTGAACGTGTGGATCAGGTTCAGGTATCCTTGTGCCGATTCTTTACATTTCAGTCTTAAGCAACAATGTGCGTCTGTTTCTAATGTCGTCCTAGAAGCTGGCAGGCAGCTTCGGTCCTAAACGGTGACACCTAATCGACCTCTGGTTTACAGAGTCACATGCAGAGGTGGATAGTAAAATTAGAAAGACTGCAGTCTAAAAATACTCTGGTACAAGTAGTGAATTCAAAATGTCATAACTGGGTGGATTATTATTGTGAGACACGGCGCCCAATGGTGGGCTCAGAGCTTTAACCAGTGGGCTATTAAAGTCGCAAAGAAAGTTACATTAATGTATAAATCTGGTCACAAAGTGCAGAATTTCATTTGAAAATCACCAGAGAGATGTGAGCTAACGTGTTTTTAAGGAAGGTGGTCTTCAGGAATTTGTTGTCGACACTCTTGTAGAGCCCGACCGATATTATTGGCCTATCATAGATATCATATGTCCATAGATCCATAGATATCCATTGTTTGAAAGAACACATTGAAGAACAGAGATGATTGTGGTGATTTGTATTTTTATTACATTACCATTGAAGTTAATGTGAAATGACGTAGTAGCTATAAGTGTCCAGTAAATGTGGTGAAGTAGGAGTATATCCTCAACAGTCTTTTCTGAGCATGTCGAGTTGGCTTGTCTTGTTTTTTGATTGACAGGTACGCCAGCCGAAAAGCAGCTCAGATTCTGCACGGAGGCGGGACCTTCTCCAACAGCGGCAACCGCTGGTTTGATAAAACGCTGCAGGTGAGCTGCAGGAATATTCACGGCTGACCAGGAAATGTTGGGTTTAGTCTAGAGGACAGCAGCAGCTCACTCTCGTCTGTGTGTGTGTGTGTGTGTGTGTGTGTGTGTGTGTGTGTTTGACGTGGGGTCTCCTGTACGAACAAGCCACCGCCGAGGGTCCGCCCATCGCAACCCTGCTGGATCACATCCTGGATTACTGGTGAGACAAAGACATGTGATCATATTCTGTCCATCTTCTTACTGGTGACATATAGTAGCGTGCAAACGTGTTCGTATGAGATAACGTTTGTGGTGAACATCGCCTCTTAAAGTCTACAAACACCTTCACAGAGCTGCTAGTGGCACGGCTGTAAACTCTTCCTCTTGGGTTGTTTTTGTTGATTATTCCTGCACGAATAATCATTCTTTAATCACGTTAAGACACTGACATAAAAGTCCTGTTCATTTGTTAGTAGCTTGCAATATGTCCCGTAAAAACCACCATGTACAGTATTTCACACCTTTAGGACTTGGCTTTTATGACAAACTTCCACAATCCACTAGAAGAAGAGATTTTATTTCTAAACACTGATAAATGATACATAAATGCATTAACTTTCAGTGTACGTCTGACCTGGGTAACGTTTCCACTCTCATTAAACGTTGCTTTTGTCCAAAGTGACACAGCATGAAAATGCACAGTAAAGTATATAGAGGTTGGTTTCTTCAAGCCCTAGCAGAGAGGTGCTAAATCTGTAGCTCAAGGTGTCAAAGCCACCCCAGATGGTTAACTCTACTGCAAAAGAACGTTTAATAAAGTATAAGTGTTGGATTTGTGGTTTTCCTTCTTCACGCTTGTGAGTCATTGTGCGTTTTCTTGACTGCAGTGAGAAACCCGACCCAAAGAGGGCGCCACTGGTCCCCCTGCCGATGCCCAAGAAGCTTTACTTTCACATTGACAGAGAGATCAAGAGGGACATCGAGCACGCCAAGCAGAACCTCGACATGTAAGCTTTTCACTTCCTCTCGCACACCGGCTGCAGAAACTTACGACGACGCCGAGCCCGGCCGCACGGTCGAAGCTGAAACTGAGTCACAGGAAAGCTGCAGAAGTGTAAACACATTTATCTTTCCTGTAAATGTGACCGTGAGAAAGAAAATGTGTTATCACTTTGACCAACTTTGTAAAACCTACAGGAGTTGTTATTGTGATGGCGTCTTTCCCACGAGCCTCTGTTCACCTCGGTATCATTAGAGTCTCAGAGATTCAGGTGTGTTGACACAACTAACATAGCGTGGCAGCATTTAACTTTAATTGTCCGTGTTTAGCATTCATTCGCAGTATATAAACATTAACTAAATGAATGTTGATGAAGTGGTTTAAAAACGTTGGTTGATCTGTATAACAGAAATATCTTGAGACTGGAGGAGTCTAAGATGTATCCTTTCCAAATTTAGCATTACAAAAGCACAACTTAATTAGCTTTAGGAATCCTGTTTATCTTATCACAGGTTAGGAAATCATGATTTTCTCACCTAGCGACTCTATTATCTGTTACCTAGCAACTGACTGCACTTTTCTTATCTCGCCTCACTGAAATGAACCAAAACAAATTAAAACGTGGAGCAAAAGAGGACTCGTACCTTCATCACGGCCCAGCAGTCCCTGTTTAGTCTGGGACACCCCCCTAAAACATAATAACCAGGCATACCTGTCAATCAACATTAGTTGGTTAACGTGCTACCAGTTAGTGAAGGTGCCAACAAATCATTTGCCAGGAGTCTTTGTGTAACAACACATGTCATACATGTTTTACAATAAGGGTCACGAAGAGGATTATTTAATAGTTAATTCTCGTGAATAAATGCTTTATTAGCGTTTGGAGGCCGTCCGCGTCAAGGAGCTTTCCACTGTATTATTCAGCTGTTATTTGATTAATTCAAATTAAGGTGTTAACAAATGTTAATAATATGGTTAGAAACCAGTTAGCTTAGTTAACGCATGAACTGTGAGTACATGACACTTTACTTAACTCTTAGTAAGTGCTTATTACTGCATTAACTACTGGTTATTAATGTACTATTACTGTAATTTGTTAATGAAGATTTTTTTTGTATCACAGCTTCTGGTGTATAAACGCAAAAAAAAAATGTCAATTTAATTGTAATAATACAGCGTAGCTAAAACGTTGCTGCGTAGGATAAGTTATAACTCTTGACAAACATTTTATAGTCTCATGTATTTGAATCTGAAAAGGCCTTTAAATGCCCTTTTTAACACAAAAGAACAGCCACTCCAAATTATCAGGTTAACTCTTTACCTTTGGGATTATTTGAATGTGATAAATTCCTACGTTTCCCACGAAGGGCCACCAGACACGACTGAACGTTCTGGAAAGAGACGCTAAACCACAACAACGTTTTCGATTTTCCTCTCAGACTGATCAACGACCTCGACGTGAACGTGTTCAACTTCAAGAGGTTCGGCAAGGACCTTCCCAAGCAGCACAAGCTGAGTCCGCACTCGTTCATCCAGGTGGCCCTGCAGCTGGCCTACTACAGGTCGGTGACGTCACGTGATGCACTGTAAACAGAGCTAACAGAGCTAACAGCGCGACCTTTAATGGCTTTGTTTCCGGTGTGAACCTCACCTGCAGCAATCGCAGGAAGCACTTTAACCCGTCATTTCCTGTTAATTTCTGCTTAATACCTGTAAATGATAATAAACTTTATTCGTGTAGCACCATTCATACATCATATGGACGATGTCTGACCATTGGTTCATGGACGCCGCCCTGTAAGATCTGCCAATGTTCCTCTCCGTGTCTTCACTCAGGGTTCACAACGAGGTTTGTGCCGCCTGCGACATCATCTCTCAGAGGATGTTTCGAGGAGGACGCACAGAGTACATCCGTTCGCCCACCAATCAGACGCTCAAGTTCATTCTGGCCTTCGACGATCCCTCCGTGTCGGTGAGAAAACGCCACTGCAGGATTCATTTTGGGTGGTTTGTCAGCAGACAGAGATGGAGGAGAGAAGTGCTGCGGCTTCTCCTCACAGTGTGTTTTGTTTCTTCGCGTTGCAGCGGGAGGCGAAGCTGCAGCTGTTCAAAGAAGCTGTGGACGCTTACGCGGCCCTGACGGCTCAGGTGAGTAAACTCCCGGCGGCTTTGTCATCTGTTTTTGAACTGATCGGCTCACCTGGTGGTGTTTTGACTTTTTCCTTGCTGCGTTCAGGCGCTCAAAGGACACGGCATCGAGCGGCACCTGCTGGCCCTCAAGCTGCAGGCCATCGAGGAGGGACGCAGCATTCCCAAGATTTTCATGGACACGGCCTACGGCGTGGCTACTCACTGGAAGCTCAGAACAGGGCAGGTATGTGGGCAGAGTGCGTCTCGACTGGTTAAAGAGCCACAGAAGGTCCTCTGAGTCAACAGGAAGTTGCAATTCTGTGTGATGCATTTACTGTCAGTGCAATTTGGGAGTTTCCAACAGTCAGACTGCTTTTGGTTCCTTTTTTTTACCAGGACATCCAGATTTATAGTATCTTTTTATGCAAATTCTGCTGTAAGGGCTGATTTATTTATTTTTTCCTGATACAACCGTCACCCCAACCACTGTTCTGTTCACTCTGCTGCCGTCTGCCAGGTGATACAGAAATATCTGCTCTTCTATGATCAGACAGACCTGCTGTTCAACCTCCAGCATTTTAAAAAGAAACAACACGGATGGGTGGACTCATGATCAACCTGACAGCATTTTTCAAAATTTTGAAAATCTGTGTTATCTAATGAGTAATTAATGACAAAATGTTATAGTTGTAATAATTGATAAAATTTGTTTTTCACAACTTTACGAAAATAACTCAAAAGTGCAAAGAAAAGATCAACTAAATCTATCAAATAAATGTAGTGAAAAATGGAAATAAATAGAAATAAAATGGAAAAGTATAGACATACAAAATTGGAGGGCACCTGTACTTAACTTCAGTAAATTATATAGTTGCTTTCAGACTCTGGTTGTTCTGAATTTTTACCGTAAGTGTATATTAATTACAAATATCAGTTATTGGTCTTCTGAATTACTAGTCAGTTAGCTGGTTACCGGTTGGCACCAGTTTCCAGCAAAAATCATCTCATGACACGTCACATGTCGAGCAGTGACACAACCGTGAACTGCAGACTGATAAATAAATGAGTTTTGTACCTCATAAGTTTTTTATCATCCTTTTATGGCCGGCTGTAATGTGTATAAGCCACATTGTAGGATTTGGTGAGAGTTTATGTAGGGATTCATTCAGGATTCATCCTCCTGCAGTGATGTGTGACTGACAATAATGACGATTGGTTCCAGACCAAAGCAAACTGCTTCCATATGGCATCATTTAATCAGTCTCGGCCTTTTGCTCCACAGAATTGGATTTTTTTTTTTAACTTTAATTCTTGGATTTGAATGGTGTGATTGTGCCACAGTTCATATCCCAGCAAGCAGGAAAGTCAGATCTGCAGAATAAAACAGTTTTCATTATGCTCTCCAGTAATGTTTGTATATAGACAAATGGGATGGGACGGTTTCACACCCAAAGATTCTCAGCTTTTACAATATAATACAATGAAAAAGCAGGAAATCTGCACACTGGAAGACTGAATTTAATTTACCAATTAATTTCCCGTCCATCTACTTGTATGAATATAATGCTAGTTTCATTATGTCTGTAAGATATTAAAGGAAGTTATGTTTTATACATTTTTTCCTGATTTTTACTCTTAATAATGGTACAAAGTTCAACCCTTTGAACCTGCTTGTTGCAATATGTGCGGGTTTTGCATACAGACTCATGACGTGATGATATATGCTGATATTGGACTCGTGTCGTCCTCTTCCTCGCCCCCCTCAGGTCCCTGCCAACACGGACAGCGTGATGTGTTTCGGCCCGCTCGTTCCCGACGGCTACGCCATCTGCTACAACCCGCAGGCCGACCACGTGCACTTCTCCATCACCGCCTTCAACTGCTGCGAGGAGACGCACGCAGAGACGTTAGCCGTCACGCTGAAGGACACCCTGTGCCAGCTGCAGGAGCTCCTTCAGCCCCCCTTGTAGAGCCGCTCCCGTCTCGCACCAGCTCGTCCACGCCGGGAAAAGAAACACTTTATTTTCCTAAGTTTTGACGAGGCTCGTTTTTTTACATGAATGTTTTTGTGACGCTTCACCAGAGCGGTGAAACCTGATACCATGTTGAGGACTGAATGTAGTGTCTCTGAGGGGCTTCTTTTTTTTTTTTTTCCTCCCTTAATGAAGCAGCAAATCCTTTTCTGAGCTGTAATCGCTGCACTCGGAGGTATCTAATGTCTGGCCTGAAGAAGCCAAAGCCATGTTTGAACCCACTGCACTCCTTTCACAAGCCATGAGCTGACCAGCAGATACTCCGTTACCCTCCACTGAGAATAATAATAATCTTTTTTTTTTTGCACTGCTCTCAGTTCAAATGTTTGTGGAAACCAAAGAATTTGTAGCTTAACAAGTTGAAAACGGACCAAAAGCCTGGAAGCTGAGGGGTGTCCTACAAAGAGAGAGTCCAGGGTTAGCCGGGCATGTTGAGTTTAAAGCCAGAGTCGTCGGTGTCTCGATACTAAATCACCATGGTAGCTAACAGGGATGTGACGATACACTATCTTTATGATCCGATACAGATCACGATACATTAATATAGAAAACATTTGTATTACATTGACATTGACAGCAGCGGTCGACCACTTTGGATGGTTATCTGCTTCTAATTGGCTGCCAAGTCCATTTACACTGCCGCTACTGTAGCGAAGAACAACACTAGTTTTCAATTATAAAAACAATTTCACTTTGAGTCGGGATTTTATGTGTCCAATATGAGACATTGTCAGATCCAAATGCAGTTTGTTTAAATCTGCTGCGTTCACTTATAAGTTGAACAACATGCACAAGTCACATTAGCATTAAAATCGTTGAGTGAATTTAGCGTTGAATGCTATGACCGAGTTTTATGGCAACGCTGGATATTTGGTGTGTTTTTTGGGTTCAGATTTTGAGAGTAAAGTCATAAATTTATGGGTAAAAAGTTGTAAATCTACAAGTTAAAAAAAAAAGTCATATTAAGACAACAAAAATCTTGATTTTACAAGCATAAAGATGCAAAAATGTAGAATACACATAGAAATAACATTGCAAATTGTTTAAGATCAGCACCTTTCTAATTCCATTCCCTGGTGCTTTACTTGCAGCAGCACTGGTACATTTGTATTGTAACCCATTCATTTAATATTCTTCACAGTTTTCCATCATAACAACCTGCTCATTTCAACTTTCAATTTTGGGTAGAAAGGGGAGTCGAACAATGAACAAAACACCCCTTTTTATGGGAATCTGAGGCTGAAAGCCTGAGTTAAGACCACTTTTGTGATACTCGTCACCGTATCCTAACTCCAGTTTCAGGGTGTGTCGAGCCAGCTCACGCAAACAAAGCCTGGCTCTGCTGAGTTTCGTAGTTCACCCCCCAGATCATTAATGATGACAGCGCATGCTTGTGTTTTGAGGTTCATGTGAGGTGTGTTTCATTATGCTGTCAACCTGCAGGACTGGGTAATAAAGCCGGCTGTTACGTGACTCCTAAATGAAACGCTTTGTGTGTGTGTGTGAGAGAGAGATGTACAAACAACTCAGTGATGTGTTTATGTTGTATTGACTGATGTGTCTGTGTCACAGCCTCCCTGCAGGAAATCACTGAACTATGTCAGGCATGCAGTGATTTCTGCACAGTGGGTGGAGCTGCTGAGCAAATACATGCACAGTCCCAATGTAGTCTCTGAGGTCCTGTGTTGAAATTAAAACAGGATTACGTTCCTAAATATAATTTTGTTATTATTACAAACAAGTGGTCAGTAAGTGCCCACAATGATGTTTTCTGCTGGCTGGTTAAAATAAAGTTTAACAGCTCAACAAGAGGGGAAATAGGGATTTTAAATTTAAAAAAAGACAGAAAAGTAACGTATTTTTGCAGGAAAGGACCATCCATGATTTATGTTGAAAGGAATCCGTTAATGTCGGCATCTGACGTCCCTAAAAAGTATGAAACCATCCTTCAATACAGTGTTTCCTTTTCAGAGCGTTTTTAATACATTTTGTTATGTCTGACAAAGCCAGATTTTCCTGACCTGGCCAAGAAAGGCACGTAATAAAACATAAAAAGAACTTTCTTAAAATGAATCACATTGGAGGAGAGAAAAACCCAGAAACAATCCCGCTAAGTGTACTGTTTTCATGATCTTTCAGGAATGACTTAAGCTCTCAATTTTTGGTCTTTCTACGGATTATTCCAAGCACAAGGAGCAGTCTACCTGGATGTTTTGGGGTTTTTTTGAAGTTGTACTATTATGTCTCAGAAAAATTTGAAAAATGTGGAAAAGTTATTTTGGTAAAGTGAAAAAAAAAAAAAAGTGAAATGATTGAAGCATTTTAGTTTACATATGCTGCGTCTAGAATATATTAAACCTCTTTCTTCAAACATTTTCTTGAGATGCACTCATATACCGTAATAAAGGG
>KV751318.1:4436126-4479386 GCA_001698575.1 Mola mola | reverse complement strand
TTAAACTATGAAAATATAAAAATTACAGTTAAATTTACCATTTTGACACAGTTGAATTTGAGCTGTGATGGCATAAAAAGGCCACTGTAACTAAGTTTTAAGTATTGTAGCGCTAAAAAAAATTTGAATAATGTTTACATTGCAAATGCAAGTAGGGCTGTTTGATTTGTAATGACACAAATATTGACATAAGGTTCTAGTTTAGTCAAATTCTGTTATCTGTTATTTTTCTTTTCAGTTAAAGCAGTTATTTTAGAACGTGAACATTTAATGTATTCTCGGCACAATACACATGCGCACGCATTTTACAACTTTGATTTTTTTTAACTATAGCCTGCAACTCAAAAAACCAAAGAAACTCAAAATAGTAGAACATGTCACTGTAATTGTATGTCATAATCAACAAAATTAAAGCAAAAAGGTTTAAAATATTTTGATATACGTGTAATTATTATAAAATATAAGAAAATTCAACTTTTGAATAAAACTTTTCCATGTTAGTACTGTCTGTCGTCCCAAGCTGTGAACCGTTCGGCTAAAAGACTCTAATTCCCTATATGCCTCGCGCGCCGGAAGTAACCAACCAGCTCACCGGATATCTGGACGCGGCGCCCCGAAAAGGCCCTTTTCCGTCTCTGAGAAGTGTGGTACAGAACGGCAGACAGAAGTGAGTGATAAATTATCATTTTACCAGTTGCATGTGTGTTGAAAGTCTTATTATCCAATAACTAGAGTCGTGTTGACTCCCGTTTTGTGAAAAATAAGAACAAAACGTCCCAGATTTGCCGTAATGTTTCTGTATTTGCACTAATTGTTGTTCCTTAAGCAGGACGGCGCTGAGCGTTAGCATGTGGCTAGCTTGCTAGCACATGTGGATGCGGCATGTTGGTTAGCCGCACCGATAGATCTCACACGCACTACTACTTTAAACAAAATGAAGTGTTCGTGTGATTGCAATAATCGCGTTTTTCATTTTGCAGTGGAAAATGATTGTTAAATGTTGTAATACAGTGTCTACATTGCCAAGCGTTCGTCGTCTTGTCAGTTGACATAAGCTAAAATAAGCTAACGTGTTACGTGAAGCAGGCTTCGAGTCGGGCCCTGCTGTGGAAGTGTGGCTCTGCTTTAACTTACCTGGACATTTTGTTTGCAATGTACAAGTGGTTTATCGTATCAAATATCAAAATTGTTTGTCAACAACTTGGTGTTTCTGTAACGTTACCATCGCATAGGGCAAAGACAGGTGGTGTCTGGGTTAAATGCCCCTTTTTTTGTTAATTGTACGGTTTTGATCAAATTAATTCAGAACTATTGAAATGTGTTTCAACAATGACAGTTTACTGTATAGAATGGTTAATAAGCGACAGACAAGTTAGTTATAACACTGTCTTTTTTGTAAAAATTTATTTTTGTAAAAATGATTTTTGCTGTCATTTTTCCACTTTTCTTTTGACTTCATTTTGATTTTATCAATCCTCAGTGACTGAGTGGGAGACTGCCCCAGCTCTGGCTGAGACCCCTGAGATCAAGCTCTTTGGCAAGTGGAGCACCGATGATGTCCAGATCAATGACATTTCCCTGCAGGTGAGCAGTGAGAGACAGACGCTGCCTGTTTGGACCATCTGAAGTATGTGCGATTGATGTGTAAGCGAGGCTAGAGTCACGCCTGGACACCTACCTGTTGTCCTGGTGTGCTAGAGCTCTCGCATAGCAAAATGCCTCTGCTTATTCATTGGCTGTAGTCTGTTGTGACCCAGTCAACCACCAACTCAGGCACACTAGCTTTTATACACACTGTCCCTCAGCAATACTGTGTTTCAGATGCAACGCTTTAATTGGCTCATGTTCGCTGCAGGATTACATTGCTGTGAAAGAGAAGTACGCCAAGTACCTGCCACACTCTGGAGGACGTTATGCCGCCAAGCGTTTCCGTAAGGCCCAGTGCCCCATCGTGGAGCGTCTGACCAACTCCATGATGATGCACGGCCGCAACAACGGCAAGAAGCTGATGACCGTGCGTATCGTCAAGCACGCCTTCGAAATCATCCACCTACTGACTGGAGAGGTGGGTGCTACCGACCTTCATACCGGGCCCTGTTGTTTAGTGTGACCTAGAACATGTTTAGTACGTGCAGAACGATTAAGCCTGATGTATGGGAGTGAGTTATCACAGATAACTGACTCTACAGTCTGCACTTTGACTTTCAAGTCCCTATAGATCCAGGTTTATTCTCACAGGTGTTCTAATATGTTGAGCAATAACTTAAGTATCTTACATTTTCTTCCCAGAACCCCCTCCAGGTCTTGGTCAACGCCATCATCAACAGCGGACCCAGAGAGGATTCCACCCGTATCGGTCGCGCTGGTACCGTCAGGAGGCAGGCTGTGGATGTGTCGCCTCTCCGTAGAGTCAACCAGGTATCGTTTTATATTTTTGAAAATGCACATTTTCCACCATTGCTGTGTTGCTCTTATATGTATGTGTGCTGCATAACAAAATCAACTTCTCCAAAGCATTTATTTGTAATTTCTAATAGTTTATAGTTTATTTACTGTTAAATATTCAGTCTGTCATAATTTTGAATGAATCCAGGTTCTTTTGGCTGTAATATTTGAGTTGATGCGATAAGCGAGGCTTAGAGTCACGTCTGGATACGACCCATTGTCCTGGTGTGCTAGAGCACTCGCAGAGGAAATAATCTTTGCTTATTCATTGGCTGTAGTCTGCTGTGGCCCAGCCAATCACCAACTCAGAAACATTGTTCAACAGGACCGCGTTTGTTCCATTTGTCTGTCGACCTGTCTCACCCTGTGACGTCTCTCTCGTCTCGTAGGCCATCTGGCTGCTGTGCACAGGAGCAAGAGAAGCTGCCTTCAGGAACATCAAGACCATTGCTGAGTGCCTGGCTGATGAGCTGATCAACGCAGCCAAGGTGAGTCAATCTGATGCGTCTGTGTTCTGACCCCTGTAAAAACTGCTGAGAAACACTTGTCCTTATGTGAGGGTTTATTAAACTGCTTCTCCTTTTCAGGGTTCATCTAACTCTTACGCCATCAAGAAAAAGGACGAGTTGGAGAGAGTTGCCAAGTCCAACCGTTAAACATGTTTGCTTTCTAACAAAACAAATAAATTTGAAGAAGTTTCAGTATTTGTGGGTGCATTATTGGATTCGTGAACAGGCATGTAACACACTTTCAACCTTGAATTGATGCTGAGTTTTATTGGTATCACTCCATTTGTTCCACAAAGCTTACAAAAACGTTTTAGCTACATGTCCTCTAAGTGTAATGGAATGTGTACGAAGCTGATTTGGACCGAGCCAGACGTTGGGATCAAGCTGCAGACACTGATTTGGGTACCACAGGGATTCTGAATTTCAAAACAGTGAAGCTACAGTTGACATTAGTGGTTTTCGTTACTTTAGATTTGTTTGGAAACCAGCACTATTGAGGGGTATTGTTACATTCTCAGGCGTGTCACTGCTGGAGATAACCGATGTAGTTCACCATAACTGCGTAGGTAAATGCTCTGTCCGGTGCTGATGGTTGGACGAGTGTTTTTTCAGAAAAACGAGAGCTTTCTGTTGATGAGGAGGCAGAGTGAGGACAGTGACGCTCCCAGCTTGGAAGCTTCGCTGCAGGCTGTGGGAAGGAGGGTGTAGTCCTGGAGCTTCTGGAAGGCCTGCAGACAGGATGGGACACTTAACTCACTCACGTACCCACAGTGGACACACATGAGGGGAAAACTGTCCCACTACTTCAAATAATCAAACTACAGATACAGCTGAGCTAGAAGTAAATGATAGTTAATACTGCGGTGGAGGAATGTATACATTTAGTCAAGTACTGCATTTAAATACAAGTCTTGTAGTACTTGAAAACTACTTTATATATCAAAGGGAAATATTGTACTACCTCACTGTATTTGACAGTAACATTTACAGATGAACAGTAAACTCTGGCTGACTATTTTAAATATTTGGAATTTTGGGTGGAAAGAACAGGTAAAGTCCTGTTTGTACATCAACATGTTGGTCAATAAATAATGTAATAGTGACACTGTCACAGTATAACATGAATACACAAGTACTTTCAGTATTTTATAGTGCATATTACTTTTAAAAATGAAACAAAATCTGAATACTAACTAAAGATCTGATGTAACTACACTTCCAATCATTAAATAAAAATGTGATTCTTACTCTAGAATGAAATCAACAAATTTTAAAATTGTAAAGAGTAGAACAGAAAATTATTCAACTATTTTTTTTTTGACAAATTAGTCTTTGCCAATGTAGTCCAGTCCTGATAAAAAAAAAATTTAAATCACCATTACAATTATATTGTTGGTGGCATTACTTACAAAATAGCCGTGCTGTACTAAAGAGTTTAAACTTATTTACTGAGAGCATAAATTAGGAAGGAAACTTCACTTAAAAGATCATTTTCGATAAGCTGACCTACAATCAGGCTTCTTTTGTAGATGGGACGGTCGCCCTCTGCTGGTCATTAGCAATAATGCAGGTTTTTGGCTCTAAGGCGCAGGCTTCATTTTGTTAACCCAGAAGTCGTCCATGTTTTATAACTGATTTTACATATAAAGATCACATTGCTTGTCAAGGTTAGCAAACATTCAATCTTCTTTGGCTCTAGAGTTGATGGATAGGACTTCACATTGTACTCTAACAATCTGGTGGTAAGAGTATGAAAGACTTTGGAATTTATCAGGCAGTGAGAGAGTCTACTTAAAGTCTGGAACCCTGGGACCCAATGTTTTTGGAGATTGAGCTCCATCCATCTTAACTGAAGCTGTACTCACAGAGACACCGTCAGCACATTCCTCGACGGGTCGGTGGAGCAGGAAGTCCCGATTAGATGGACCTTTGATGTAGATGCAGTTTGCCGCAGATTCCTCTGGAACAGTGAGTATTTCATAATGGTGATCGGTCAGCTGTTCCATCATCTGCAAGCACATGCACATTTAATTAAATGCACCACCCCTCATGTGTGGCTGTCGACCATGGGCAACATTAGAGCTGTTCCTGTTCAACTTTTACAGGCATCACTGCACTCAACCAACTCTCAGTAACAAAGTCAATGTTGAATCCTCACAAACATTTAGTGTCACTACACACACACACGCACGCACGCACACGTACCCGGAGTGTTTTCTTGGCCCCATTGCTGCTGCTGATGATGATGGTGTCCGGACCTCCCATTGAGCAGATGTTCTTCAGTCGAGCTCCGCCACAGACGGGGACGGTGGACACGGCAAAGTCCTGAACAGACGGAGGTTGAAAGGTTTAAATTAAGTCGAGACCCCTTATTTAGTTTTTTGTTTTTTATGTCACCCGAGAGCTCTTTTTGTAACAGCAGACTCATAGCAGAAAAAGCCCAGGCGTTACTGACTGGCTCTATTCCATTTCAGTGTTGCACTTTGAGCACCACTCATTTATTAAGACTTGACATTTAGTACACAGTGCAGACCAAGGTGAAATACTTCTGTTGTGACATGAGTTCTCTCTACAGGTCAGTATCGGCCAATAATAATCAGCCAACCGATATAACTGTCGGGCTCTTGTTCCCTCACCAAGGCTGGTGAAAACACTATACAAAAGAAGGCTATTAAGTTAAGGCCATGTGAGATTAGTCTATAAAACCTGTAATATAACTGCTCTACCCCATCTTAACGAGCTGACACATCTACCAGGGCTGTTTTATGGACTTGTATCATCTGTCAACAGTAACATCTGTCAACAGTTTCCACTGAAAGTACACAAACCAGAAATGATTGTTAGTTTCTCTTTAAACCTTTTTCACATTTTTTCTAAATAAATGCTATACATCCAAAAGTGGTGGAGTGACTGACCCATATTTACACTAGCATGGCTGAAAACACAAAAATCTCATTAAAGTATTGCACTGAATAAGATGGAAACTGCTGGTTGTAACCATTTTGAAACACGATACAGATGGCATGTGAGTAAATGGGGGCTCTTTCATCTACAAATCTGACCACATGAACGAGACCCCAGTAATTCATACCAGACACACACACACACACACACACACACACAGTTGTTCAGCACAAGTAGAAGCAAAGAGTGTGTAAAAAGCACTTAAGAGAAGTGAAAGAAATCAATACTAATTGGCAGGCTACAGGGGGGGGCTGCATTATTTGGCCAAAGGAACGACCTCATCCATCACTGTTTTACAGACCATAATTCCCCAAATGCAATGTAGAAAGTGGCCACTTGCTCATTTTGGCAGCTGGGTTTATTTTCTGACACACATCCTGGCTCAAACTGTTTCTGTTGCTGCACTGGCTGAAGCTCTTTGTTTGACTTCTTTCAAAGAACCAGAAGTTCAGATCATCCGCAATGAGCACTTCTCTCAGATTTAATGACCACAGTCTTACTCTGAAAGTGTCTGCCAACACCTCCGCCCCCCTGCGGTTGGTGTGAGAGGAGATGCCAACGAAGAACTCGCGCCCCGTGAAGAGGACGTCGCTGCCCTCCAGCGTGGCCCCTGCGGAGTCCCCCTCCTCAGCCCCCATCTCCACCACGGTGAGGTTCAGCTCTGACATCACCCTCCTCACTGCCTCCGCCTGAGAGGAGGGAAAAGAAGTGAACAAACATTCAGGTAGATACCAACTGCGTGCATCTCTGAATTAACATTTTAACTCGTACTGTTTCTACTATCCATCTATCTTATGGCAATATGTGATTACTTTAGACCGCTAGTTGCCACCTAAACATTTTAGATTTTAGTGGTGTGACAATACAGCATTAATCTCGATAATCGTATCATATTTTAAAATATATATTGTGATACTCTGATACCAATAAATATCACGTAGTTCAGTATGGAAACGATGACTCATTGCACAGAAACTGCATAAATGATTTTTGAAATATGTGATGGAAGTGATAAGAAACCTCCCAAAAGTGAAATTATGGGAACGATCATATCTTTCTACAATGGAAAAACATCAGCACCAATCAAACTACTGTTCAAAGAATTAATTGGTAACAATTTTGGTATATTAAATGTTTTGTGTCTCGTCAAAACCCCATTAGATGTAATTCTTTAATTTCCTACAATGATCATAATGGGCAGGGGAAAAAAAAGCTTTCCTACTGTAAATGGTGCATTCATGTTTTAGTGAAGTTGTTCTTACATTCATAGTATCTACAACTAAGAAAAATTCACATTTTTTTTTTTAAATAAACATAATACATAAAAAACAATTATTAATTTGATGCCATTGATGTTTTGCTCTAATTTACTAAATTTATTTCTCAGTTCCATCCATCCATTTTCTACCACGTTTCTGTGCAAACAATTTGGAAATTGCCCACTCCTGAATAAATGCTATTAAATGCCAAAAAATGATTGTAGTGATTTGAATATTTGTTTTGAACTGAACCTAAATGACAAACAATGAATGAATACGAGGTCATAATGAAATGGCTCATCTAAAATTTTTGTTGTATTAAGGTTGTCTAATGCAGTCTAATATTGCATCTCCAAAAATTAAACTAGTCAAATTTTTTAAGAGTTATTAAAGAAAGTGACAATATATTCCATGACTCATTACATGTAAACATCTAGTATTTTATTATCTCAGTCCCGATAATCATGACCCTCAAAATATCGGAAAAATGTTACAGCCATAATCATGAAAGTTAAAACAAAAAAGGCCAGAAACATTCATTTCAGTCCACAGGTAATGAATATAGAATACTATTAATAGTGAGGTTCACTTTATGAATTACATTCCCCCCAAAAAATAAATAAATAAAAAATTGAACCTTTTCGGCGATATTCTAATTTTTTGAATATGCACTATAACAGTGCTGTTTGAGATGCTGGAGTCATCAGAAAGCAACTGAATACACAAAGGCAACAACATGGATCTGTCTGAGGTATGACAACAGCACCGTATTATATAAAACTAAATGGTATCTTAGGTCAAGTTAAATATCTGCTGCAGGCGTGTTTTCATACCACACTGATCTAAACTAAAACACTGACCGCCCTCAGGTGCAGAGGATCGGAGTGCAGGAAATGGCCAAACCAGCACGTTACCTCACTGCGTCTCTGCTGTTTGAAGGGCATGGTGATGAGCGCCGTGCCTCCTTGGATGACGGCCACATCTTCTATCCTCCAGCTCTCCGGCAGCTCCGGGTCAGGCGGGATTTCGATCAGCTGCAGGCCCACTTTCTGCCTCAACGCTCCCGTCAAGCACCCAAACTGACGCTGAGCTTTGGCCAGGTCCACCGCTGACGCCTCGCCGTTCTCGCGGCCGTCCCCCGCCGCTTTCCCAAAGGTCTCCGGGATGCCCCGCACCACGGCGTGTGTGAAACCTCCGTATGGGATAATGTTTGCCATGACTGACAATAACTGTGGCAGCTAAGATTGGTGCTCTGCCAGAAAAGAAGCTGGACGTGATAAAAGATGTGTTTTACAGCCTGTTCTTGTAAAAACACTATCTGAACCCTAAACAAAGCTCTTGGGGAGGATGAGGAGGTCAAGGAGAAAACTGGAGAGCATCTTCATCCGCGTCTCTTCTTTCACTCCACCCGCAGACGCCAAGAAGTGGAAGCGGACGACCCCAGGCTAAAACAGAGGGACATGAATGGAACCAATCGTCAAATATCATTGCATTTTCTGTGATACACATCTCTTTATGGTTCAAGAGCTGAAAGTCTCCTACATCATTCCGAAGATTCAAGTGAATCAAGGCACTAAATGAACAATTTGTGACGGTTTGTCAGAGGAAACAAAACGTTACCACAACAAACTTCCAAGGGCATCTGAAATAACACAGATGACACAGTTGAACATTGTTCAAGGCTGGATTATAAGGAAATATTATTCAAAAGCCCTGCAATATGCAGCAAAGCTTTTGAGACAACTGCCCTTTTATCTCCTTCCCTGTAAGTCTCAGCAGTTAGCCCCTGTGAGCCTGCAGAAAAGGACACAGGAGGTTTCCTAAATCTGCCTCATGACTTATGCAACAAGTCCTGAGCTTTCATATCCAGTTTTTGACACAAGGCAGCACATTTTGCCTTCTAAGGATACTTACTGGAGAGTGCTGGCTCCAAATCACAGTCACCGATGTGTAAATAAGCGTTTCCCCATGTGATGCCCACTAATGAGAGCAAGAGTCAGTGTTTTTCCCCCATACATACTTAGCATTCGCTTGCCAATTTTGTATTTTCATTGAGTTTGGCAACGGAACAAGCATTATTCGTGGAGTAATCCTGCTGTAAGAATGAACAGGGACCTCAGGCAGACAGAGGAAAACATGCAGAGTGTTTTGGCTCAGCGGTGCACCGCCCAGCAGTTCCCTGCTCCTTCCCAAATACTTGTGATGATGTTCCACATCTTCGAACTATCGCCAAACACGCCCATAAGTTGTACGAATGAAAAAAAAAAACGGAGGAAAAGCAACCTCTGCTCACCTTTTGTTAGCGTGGCAACCTTCGCGCTCGTTGGCGATTCCCTCCGTTGGACTTAATTTCCGAGCCGACGCGTCTCCCGTTACTCACCCGCTCCGACGACCAGTCAAGATGGCGGCTACGAATACACGCGTTTCCGGTTACTTTTCAGAATACAAAATTTTAAACGTTGCAGCGTCTTCTAGCGTCGTTGATTTTGACCACATGCCGCTCTATTAACTCCACTAGCTAATATACTTGAAACTCAAACCCAGCGACGGTCAACATAAAAACGAAGAACGGAAAAAGTTGAACCTCGGGCAACCCCGTGATCTTATTATTTTATCGCCAAAGTGCTACACTTCCGGTTTTTCTCACGTATATACGGCGAACTTCACGTAGCTCCCCCATCCCCCACACGTCCCGTCCGGATTCAATCAGCGTTGATTTGGACCGTCACACCGTCCGTCGTGTCGTCTTTTAATATGAATACATTCATAGTCATTCAAACTTTTTAAAGTAAAATATCATCTCCGTGTCAAATAAAATATATCCAGAAATAAAAATATTAAGTTCTGTAAGATACTCCAAAAATAGTATTTTCAATAATTCGTGGTAATTTCATCCAAAATGTAAATTTAGAGCAACACCAGCTTCGGGTCACAAATAGCCCTGTTTTCAACGACAATTAAATGTAAGTTAACTGACATCAGCATCTAATTGCAATATCAATACATCAATAAGAGTATTTGAATCAAACTTTAGAGTTCTAGCTGTTCTTGGTTTTTGTTTTTTTCACTGGGAAATGTCAGATAACTGATGAATCCCTACCTTTGTCTCATATAATCCCACCTGACACCATTTCCTTGTGCCAAGTGACACTAAAATAAATAAGATTGGGGTATTTCTATGGGATTAAAGTCCGGTATTAAATAATCCCCGTTTAATAATCCTGATGAATTGCTTATCGAAGGTCACAGTCCTTCAGTTTCTGTGTCCGCAACTTTAGCCTGCCTTCAAAACAAGTCAATATTCCCTCCCTGTCCTGCAGCTTGTTCTAAATGAATGGTTGCATTGACCTTATCAGCTTCACGGTTGATTTACGGTTGATATTTCTGCTCACGGTCATCAAGGCCTGTGCTGCTGTGTTCTCTTTCTGTCTGTGTGACATGATAAATAATAATCTGGCCTTTCCCAAAATGTGGGTCAAGTGATGTTGGACGCCGGATAAACACCCTGCGCCATCAGACACAAAAGAGAAAGAAAAAAAGCTCTTTCAGGGACTTTTTAACGACTGGTATTTGGGGGGATTGAACAGCAGTGGTGTCCAGACGTCACGAGTAACAGATGGCTGCGATTGTAAATGTGTGTGACTGCTTTTTGACTCATAAAATCAGCGCCACTTTTCTCTACTGCAGTTCAGCGAGGCAGCGATGAAGAGGGAGGATGAAATATCAGCGTGTTTCTGTGCGCAGGAGGAAGCGAGCGAGCGAAAATGTCCGATTGATGTAATGATGGAGTGATATGTGGAGGGAGGGAGGACGGGAGGTAGAGGCCACAGACAGGATTAAAGAACACCATCTGTCCACTGGGATCCTTTCTGCCAGAACACAACACATCCCCACCAGAAAAGCACCAGCAGGTTTACACACCCTGTAAATAAACAAACAAAGAGTAAAAAAATAAAATAAAATCACCCTCCATCTAATAAATTACAGCCAGAATGAATTTATTCATATTCATTGATTCCTTGTTTTATTTCAGGGTTTTTAAAAAGATATTTTAAAGCATTAAAAACAAAGGTAGTTTCTTGGCTCATGCGGAGATGAAACACAGATATACAAGGTTTTCTTTGGCAGAATTCATGTGGGTGTTTAATCAAAATGTGCCAGAGTCGACAGCACATCTCATTTATAAACCAAACAAAAGTGTAGTAATCAAACAACAGAGGAGTTGCTTGTGATATAACCTCTATTTCACATCAACAAAGGTCCATAAATCCTCAGCTTTATCAGCAAATAGACTCGGAAGACTGTGACAAGTAAAAACCATGGCCTGCAGATCGTTTTTAATACACTGACAAAGTCAAAACCTGACAAACGGAACAAAAATATTCATGTTTTCTGAGTTTTAAGTGAGTTTCCAGGTTTTTGGCTATGTGCTGTGTAATTAATCAAGCAGTAAACCGTTTATTCAGTCTGAGCCCGCCTGCCTCAACCGTCACAAGACCGCTGTCAGCAGACCGTCCTGCCCGCTGCCCTCACGTCTCCCATTACGCTCTGAAGGGGAATTCAGTTAAAGTGCTCGCTGGCCTTTCTCTCTCTGCCCTTCTTCCTTCACCCGCAGCGCTGACTTCTCCTCCACCGTGCAGACCCGGTCGCTGTCTGTCTTTACTCCCTTGAGACATGTAGAAATGTAGAGGTTACGAGCAGAGCTGAGACTAACAATTATTTTAGTCATTAGTGAATCTGCTATCATCAAGTGATAGTTAACCCAAAGACTCTTCAGTCACTCAATTACTGCCAGAAATGACAAAGAAAAGAGATCCCACCTGATTTGATCAACTAATTGCTAAATTGTTGCAGCTCTTGAGTAGAAAATGTCCATCACCATCTAAACTCTGGGCTCCAAGTTCAGTTTGGTCGGTTTTTGCCGACTTTTAAAAACGTTTTGTCGTTATTTAGCACCTTTTATACAGATTTTCTTTGTCCCGACTAACTAAGATACGTGTCTGACGTATTATTTTGTCAATTCAACACTGTGAGGTAAAGTTCAAAACTCTCATTCATGGCATGCAGCTACACAAGCGTGAACACGTACAAACACACAATGTTCAAATGTTTCCATAAATACGTGTACACGTGCATATACAGCAAATAGATACACTATATATTAGAGAGACACATTGGAAGTTGTCATTTAACTCATCCTTTATATTCATTAGGACTGGCTGTCAGATATGCAATATTTGTAAATATAAAATAGGGGAATTAAGTTCAGGATTTTTATCAAACCAGCGGAACACATCAGGAGATTTATCATCAGCGTACAAACAAATCCTCAGAATGTTTTAATGTCGACTTCCGTCCCATCAATTCGTCTTTTAACAGTTTCCGTTTGTTCACAATGTTTGGGCATGAAAGAAGACGTGAGAATACGTAGCTCTGGCTTATATTACGTTTTAGACTACAATCGGGATCATAATGCAACATGCAGTTTATGAGTGATCTTGAATTGTGTGTCATGGGACATGCTGTACATGAGCAATTACTATCCGTTCCTCCTCACTTACTGTGCTCCCAAAATCTGATTCCCAGATTCAATTTGAGAATTTCCCCACACAGATAACTTAATAGCCTTTTTAGGCAGAGACAGATTTAATCGACATTTTTTTGTCCCGTAAAACTGATCTTAGCCTCCATTCTGAATAACCATAAATTCTCAAATGCAAATACCTAAAAAATGCAGTCCTAATGAGCTTTAATTCATAGTCTGTCCTCGGCCGCAGATGATCCTTTTCTATAAATGTCTCTGTTTTCCTTTCAGTCACTGAAACTGATTTTTATTTTGAGCATCAGAGCATCTTCTCAACTGATCTCGACACATATGTGAATTTATGTTACCGTTAAACAGCATTTATGATTTTTAGCCTCACGTCTGTAATCAAAGAAAAGACACAATTCGTGATATTAACCCTCCAAATTCCTGGGAAAAAAAAATAAAGTAACATAATGAAGTTGTGGGAGCCGTGACGTCTGGGAGCGACTTTCTCTCACTTCCTGTGTGTTTGTGTCCTCATCCGTTTAATCGATAAGGTGCCGTAGTTGCAAAGTGTCACTTCGTGCAACTAACACAAGACATAAATCTATTTCGTAATGCTGTTTTTAGCCGTGTCAGCTGATCACGATTACTTCTCCAAATTTAATAAGGCCTGTTGGGGAGGGGACACTGCCTGCCGTGCTAACATGGGAATTCAGATCAGACAAAAAAGAAGACAGAAAGTGGAAGGAACTAACTGACTAATCCATATCCAACTGACAGAGTTGGATAAGACAGAGCAAGTGCAGAGGAATTGAATTTAGGAATGAGTTTTGGGAACTATCGTGCCACCAGGAGCAGTTTGTTTTTGTGAAGAACGAGCTGAAACATTCCAAGAGGAGATTCTTTGGCTCGCTTCAAGAGTTAGCAGGGAGCTACCTGAAGTTCTTCTCGCTGGAGGCGTCATGTCTCGCTCGCAGCTTCTCATTGTGCTCGTGTGCGGTCTACCTTTGGCAGGTGCGTAAGAATCGTGCAAATACAGTTTTCCATTGATTTCAGGTGTTAAAATATTTACAATACTGAAATGCCATCAGTGAAATACACAGGGTAAAGAATCAGTGAGCAAATGTGCCTCAAAACTTACGTAGTGCACGAAATGTTTGGTTTTTGTGAATGTGTATTTTGTTCTTTCTTGCTGATCTTGCTCTCCCTACCCAATCCCTATTGCAGAGTTAAGCTTAGATTTAACTCCGACTTATTAAAACACAAACTCAAAACGTGTTATACACTATGAAATTGGACAGCAGGTATGACCAGCACTTACACCGTATTGAGCTGTGAGTCGGCAGCGCCTCATCAGGCGGGGAATGAGCCACGTTTAGCGCCCGTCTGAGTATCACTCCGCCTGCTGAAGCCATCGGCTGAAGGTCCGCCTGGGTCACTGAGCTGTCACTCAAAAATGTTTCGACCACAACGGGAAGGCGCACCTGAAAAGCAGTCCGTGTATCTTTTTGGTCATTGGATTTTCCCGTCAAAAATTAAAGTTAAATTAAACACGAGTCGTGTTTTATTTTCATTTTAAACAAGAAAAAAAACGCAAAAAAAACCAAGCTGATATACGCGGCGATTGTCTTTATCAAAAGGGGATGAGTGAAATTAAAAAATTGGTTTGATTTTCATTATCTATGTAGCATATCGAAAAGGCAGAAAGGAGAAAGGAGCGTGTGTTTTTATTTCATTTTACGCAGACTAGATGTGGATTGTATAAGTTTGCATACAGGGCGAACAGGCCCACAGAGGATTCCATCACTGTTGCTCTGCACACAGCATTAGACCACCTTGAGAGACCATCGTTCGGATGCTTTTTATCGATTACTGTTCCACCTTCAACACGATTATTCCAGACATACTAATCAGGAAAACGCTCCGACTGAGCCTCTTGGATTATGGACTATCTAACAAACCGCCCTCAATCTGTCAAACTCCGCCCCTTCCTCTCCTCCACCCTCACACTCAGCACCGGCCCCCCACAGGGCTGCGTGCTGTGCCCACTACTGTCCTGTCCACACCTCCACCTCCACCTCCATTATCAGATTTGCAGACGGCACGACGGCGGTTGGACTCATCTCGGTAAGAGGCAAATCCGCCTTGTGAGACGAGATCCAGAGCCTGACGCAACAGTGCTGCACAAACAACCCGTAACAAACCACCAGGAAGACAAAAGAGCTCATTTTGGACTTCAGGAAGTGCAGAGCTGACCCCCTCCCATCCTCATAAATGACGACTGTGTCGAAAAGTCCCGTTTCAGATTCCTGGGAATCCACATATCAGACAACCTCTCGTGGTCAATCAACACCACAGCTGCTGTTTAAAAGCCTGGCAGCCTTCACTCCCTGTGAGTCTTAAAGAAGAACAACCTTTGTATGCAAGCTGCACAGAAAAACTCAACAGGGTCACCAACACAGCAGAGAAAATCATCGGCTGCCCGTTGTCCTCAAAGTATCCCACAATGCATTGTCAAAAGTAGTGAACAAACATGGTCACTCACTAACCCAGTCAACCCAGTCAAATGAGTGTCAAACTCGTTTTAGTCCAGGGGCCACATGCAGCTCAGCTTGATCTCAGGAGGGCCAGACAAAAAAAAAAAAAACACACCACATCCTAATAATCGACAAATACAAACTAAATGATTCCTTTTCTTCTAGTGTGTTTTGAGTAAAGATACAAACTGAAAATGCTCACAATTTAACAACAATCCATCAACAAAACAGCTGAACAGCCTGTTTTATGAAAAAACTGCACTTTTAACATGTCCCAGTTTCTCCATTCAGCGCCCCTCAGTGGAGAGAAGTGCAATTACACGTGAAATCGGACTTTAGTTTTAAATAGTCACATTTTTCAAAATCATCCGTCCAACCATCAGGACTGGATCCCCTGACATGGACCATCATACACTGCGTGGAGGAAAAAATAGTGTATAAGCAACAGTAGGAGGCGGTTTCAAACCCAGGCCCGGAGACGGGTTGGCACAACAGCTAAATTCAATTATTCTACCCATTATTCATAAATATAAATGCTTTGAACTATCACCAGTTCAAACAGCAAATGAAGCTATTCTTTGATACACTGAAAGACTTGAAAAACGACTTTTTGAAAATAAATACAATGGACATATATCTTGTAATTACAAACATAAATACATTATTTTCATCTCTTTACTTACAATTCGACGGCGTCGTGTCAGAGTAGCAAGAGCAGAACATCTCTCCCTATTGATCGTCCGTATTCTTGTAATCCTTACTAAATGATTTAAATTATTGTCATTACAAAGACAGAAAGATCAGTTTTAGGCAGCATTTGTTACAGAGTAAATAGTAAGAGTAAATAAAATGGTGTTTTTGCTCTCTGATGCCTTATTTCTGTGTTTTAATATTCAGCAAACAGAACAGAACTGGCACATATCAGTTATTTGAATTATTCAACAGATGGTTCACAGTAACGGAGGCTCAGTTATATTCAGCCGTGTGTTATGTTTCCCCCCCCAGCCTGTCTGCAGTGTTACACCTGTTTGTTCCCTGCCATCTCTCCTCTGGACTGCATCAAGCTCCCCCAGGAGTGTCCTGCTGGGCAGCGCTGCCTGTCGAGCATTGCCACGGGAAGACGGGGTGAGACCCAAACCTGTGTGTGTGAGAGAGAGGCAACAACAGACAGGATTTTTATTTTTCTTTGTCCATAGATTAGATTGTTTTCTGATAATCAAGGACACGGCGGACAGTAATTGGCGGACTGAGCCTCATTGTACAGAACACGGTCGGTCCTGGAACAGATTTACGTTTAGCCCTGTTTTCCGGTCCAATGCATTAAAAGCTTAAAAACAAACTAACTAAATGAAGGTTTGGATGCACCGATATGGCAAATCTGGCCAGATAACAATATTATAACAACAATTCGGCTTCCAACCGACGCTGATTGTTTTTGTTATTATTTACTCTGGAGCCAATATCCATACCGTCATCGAGGAGTGAGAGAGTTCCCATATTTGATATTTGCTGATACACACACGTATTTCCACAATAATCCCTCAAACAATTATTTGTAAAAGAGAGATGCAACAGAGGCAGAATAGTTCCAACTTTTACTGAATTAAATGACAGCAGTGCAGCTGAAACAGTAAACTTTACTGGAAATTTAATATAAATCAGCCCTTCTGTCTGTGCAATGTGCTCTTTAAAACCATATTTTCTGATATCAGCTGATATTGATAATAAAAAAGCCGATACGAATGTATTTGTGATAGGCCAACATCAGCCGATTTATCGGTCGGGCTCTAATTTATTCGTCTCTAATAAAGAAATGCTCTGTAGGAAAAATAACTGAATTTCTACAACACTAAGCCCCAACAAACAACTTGTACTTCGTAGTTTGGCGTTTCCTGCACCGTCGGTCCTTGTCCGTGATTATTTCAACCAACCCGATGCTGATTTAATGTGGTGAGTCAGCATCAGGTCAGGCGGTAAGAACCCTTCTGAGTCTGTAGCTGTACAATCCACAATTTCACCCCATTTCGTGTGGGGTCTCTTTCTTTTTAACTCCCCTTATTCGCCTCTTCCTCGTCCTCTTCTTCCACAACCATCAGGCCAACTTCAGCCACATGGAACAGAGATGTAACGATATACTCAACCCTCGATTCCTTTCCAAGCACGATTTCTGGTTCGCGATACTTTTTTTTTCATGATTTTTTAAGACAACTAGATTGATGTTAAAATGTAGACTATTATTCTTTTACTTGAATTCTCAGACAAGTTGTAAAATATATTTTATATGGATATTTATATGGATGTCAGTTCTATGACTATATTTATTTTAATCAAGATAAAATTTCCCTCCTTTTGCTCCATAGCTGCTTCTTTGGGAAAACAAAGACAAACACATTAGTAGCCATTCTAACTTTAACGCCATGCAAATATCTACATTAAATTGCCAGCATTTTGAATTAATTTAGGGCAGACAGGCTAACCAGGCTGCCCAGGTTGAAACGAGGCGTCTGGGGCAGAGAATATTACAGTGAAATACCATTGTTTAACTCAGTTTTAAATGTATTTTAATTACATCTCCGGCGCTTTATTGAAAATATTTGGATAACAGTTTTATGACTGATTATTTTGATCACGATGTATCAGTCTTCGTCCTCAGATGACACCTTATTTGTCGATATACGGAAGCCAGTCAACCACATTCACATCAGCTGATGCCACTATCGAGCTGATGTATCTGTGTATCTCCAGAAGAATTTTTGCTCCTGTACATACTTAAAAAATGGTGACAAGTTTTCACTGTGGAGAGAGAAATAACGAAAAGTGCAACAATTGGCATCACACTTTCAATAAAATGAGAATGTTTGATATCTGACAAAATAGAAATAAATCATAAACAAATGAGATAAAAAGCAGCCAAATCATTCCTGAACATTATTTGGTCATTAGCTTCAATGTTGTGTCAAAGCGATATTGAATCTTCAATGGAAGAAAATCGTTTTATCAGGATAGTACGTTAAATTTCAGGTAGCTTTCAATAGAAACCTGAGCATCAGCCCTACTGATGATAATCCTTCAATTTCAAACATTTAATCAGGCAGTTATATGAAGTTTTCAAGAATAGAATTTTTTAAAGTAATTTTTCAACTCCAAAATGACAATTCCAAACCACAGAAATTTAGAAAGAAGTTATGTGAATATAAGACTTTTAACACCAGTTTTGTCAGGTTTCATGAGATGACTTTTGTTGGGAATTGGTGCTTTACGAATAAAAATGACTTAACTTCCATCTGTTTTCACTCACAGGTAAATTATATATTTCAAAACGAAACTCAAAAAGTGAAGTCGATGACATAGTTAGAATAAAAAAAAGTAGGCTACACTTAACAAACTAAGACACTCCAAAACCCCCAAAATTAAACAAGTTCCATTTGAACTGAATATCTGGTATTGAGAACACATAAATGCCTCATCCTCAAAAACAACATGAACCCAGTTTTGCAAACACGGTGACCATAAAAAACTGCTTTATGTATTTTCTACACTATAATTGTCTCCAAATTCTAATCATTATGGCCTCCATTTGCCTCCATAGATGTATCTGACCAGTGTTCACTGCACTAAGACAAACTCCTCCCTGTTTCCTGCTCTTGTAGGAGCTCTAGAACTGACCATGTACGAGAAGAGCTGTGCCATCCCTTCCCAGTGCGGCCTGAGCGGGCAGAAATACATCTCAGGCCTCAACTTCAACTACACCAACGTGTGCTGCGACACAGACCTGTGTAACGGGGCCGAGCACGTCGCCGCCCTCGGCTGGGGACGGGTGACCCTCTGCCTGTTGCTTGCACTCGGCCTCCTGCTGGCCTGAGCCTCACAGGAGCTGATGACCCGGAGAAGATGTCCCCTCACAGGCACAGGAAGAGGGTTTTAAAGGGCCTGTTTATCATGAAAAAATGGGTGGTGAGATAATATGAGTGATGCACTGAAGCACATAAATGGATAGTATCCATTTAGCGTTGTAAAAAAAAAAAAAAAAAAAAAAAAAAAAAAAAAAAAAAAAAAAAAAAAAAAAAAAACAAAAAACGTTTAAAAAAAAAAAAAAAAAAAAAAAAAAGAATCAATAAGCATAAAAAATGTAAGATAATCATAAGTATTTAACAGTTCAACGACAATAATGAAATCAGTCACAAACAAATTCTAATGTAAATGCTGACATCAAAACATATCTCACCTTGAGGTTTATTTTGAGGTTCTGGAGCTTTCGGTCTTCTCAGTCAAACGATCTTCATCAGCAGGAGAATGAGAAGAATTTTATCCAGTCGTTACAGAACAGCCGACGATGAAATTTGATGTTTATTCAGAGCGCTTTGAGGACTTTAAGGACAGCAGATGACAGAACAATCTCACGTTGAGTTCCATTGAATAGCTGCTCCGGAGCCTCTGAACACAGCAGACGGTCTTGGTCACCAAAATCACCCAGGTCTTGTCCAGGTTTTAGTTCATATGTTCATTTTTGGCTGCTAGAAAAGCCACTAAATGGACCTTGAAGTGAGATTCGTCTTTTCAGCTGCTGTTTCCAAAGTCAAAAATTCACTTTTACACCAAGAAAGCAGTTGTGAAGGTCAATTGTTAAAAGGGGCCTTCGCGATATAAAAAAAATACAATCTAATCACCAAGTTATTCTTACAGAAATAAACAAGAACACAAACAATGTAGAACAACAAATAAAGTCCTAATTTCATACATATAAAAGGATTCTTTGCATGCATTTTTATCAAAAAATGTCAGAAAAAATGATCAAATCTTCTCTGAAGGTCATTTCACCTGAACCATCGTCTGGTTAACAAAACGATTTTATGTTACATCTACACAGTTCATTTTTTTTTATTTTGAAATTTTATCAAGGGCCCAACTGTCACTTCAGTGCTGAAAGTTATATTAACACCCTCTTAGACAAGACACTTGGCCTTCCCTCCCAAACTTTGCTGATAAAAGAGGCAACTAAAAAAAGTTCTCAGCCTGAAACAGAACTCCAGTTTTTTTCCTAATCATCCACCCAACTGAAACTAACATTATTGGAGGTCATGAATATCATAAGTAAAACGCTTCACTGGCTCCTCCAACATTTTAGACCAAGTCATCAAATGCTGCGAGGAACGACGTAGACCTGAACACGAGCGGAACCGACTGGAGAAAGCAGAACTGCAGGAGCCTGCTTGTATCTCTCATTTACAGGGTCCAACTCTTGTCCTGGCCTGCAGTCAGCGTAACATCTTTATCTCTTTGTATACACGTGCAGGTCAAACAGGTAAAGAACTAAGCCAAATGGATCCAAAGCCAAATAATTGAGAATGAGCTGATAATGATGCTAATAAAACTTAATGACACCAAAGAATGTTTGTGCTCTGCATTGTGTATATTTTTTTATTCTTATTTTTTACCATAACCAGGTTTTACCCCTGATAATGAGTTAAAAACAAACAAACAAAACAAAAACACATCACAGCTTGATTATCAAGATATTTTTATTGGGAAATTAATACATGTGTCTTTGTAAAAGCTTTTGAAGTACAAAATACATCACTGCTGTGTTATTAGTTTGATTGTCTTCACTGTTTACGACTAATATCTACTGTTTTAGGGTCCACACCACCGCTTTGACCTTGTGGACTTTTTTTTTTTTTAAGTGCAACTTGCTTCAACTAAAACAACTGAAACAACTTGAAAAAGAAAAAAAAAAAAACGGACCAAAAAAAGGCTAAAATATCTTTTAGGGAATCGTAGAGGGGTAATAAAAGCTCGCTATGAGTCACAGAGCAGAGAAAACACTTGTAAATAACGATAAAAAATTAGTTAGAAAGACAATGACATGAAACAACAAACTAATGAAAGTCACGTGTTCACAAATGTATCAAGTCAGACGGTCCCTGAAATTGTCCTACAGAAAGGTGATAAAAAAATAAAACACATCAGCGGTGAACTTATTCAGTTCAGATGATCCCTTTAAACATTGGTCCATTTACAGAGAACAGATGAATTTGATTCAGTCGGGTAAAAACGCGCAGAATCTTCGATCCGCACCTCTGTGCTCATCAAGACAAGGACGGTCACACGGAAAACTCCCAAAATCGTGCTCACACTGGATGTCTAATATGATCACAGTCGGTGTAGAAAACTGTCTTCAAAATCGCTTTTTAAAAAAGAATTGCACTTATTATTATTATTGGTTCCGATTATAATCGTTCAACCTCAAGTCAATTTTTAAAAAGAATTTCTAGCAAACTTCTAAATGTGGATTTATTCTACTGGCAACACGTAACAGTTGGGTGATATAACATATATGAATTTAATTTCAAGGACTCAGTTTTTTTTTTCTCTCTGTACTTTTGGCTTTAAAATTTCCCCAAAAGATGTTTTTTTTTTTGTTTTTTTTTTAGAAAAATCACTCCAGAAAGGAGTCTGGGATGGCCCACGTATGCTCACGCAAACACCTAAAAACACAAATGTCAACCTCATAGTGAGTCTGCCCTTCCTCAGCGGCTGTAACAGTCTAAAATCTAAAGCGCTAGGTCATTTTTATTTTAAACAAGGTGCGTTCTTGTTTTTAACTTCCTGCTGTGTGTTTTTTTTTAACCTTTGTAACATAAAAACGTGCTGTCAGTGTTGCACCTCAGCAGTTGAGCAACAGCCTTTACTTCTTCATCCACAGCAACCTCAGTGCAATCGCAACCTGCTCTCCCTCTTTCTTTTTTAATGACCTTTAAAAAAGGGGAGACTCCTTCACACATGACAGGCAGAACCGAATAAAATGTTGCTGGTGGATCACAAACACGCTCGGTAATTCGGACTAATCACTCACACCTGCTGCGAGAGCGCAGAGAGCAGAAGCCCGAGTCTATTGAAACAGTTTCCTGTCTCTGCAACTGCAGCTGTGCTGCCTGAGACGTGAACCGGCCGCGGAAAAGCAGCCCTCTTCCTCTCTGAGGTGCGCTGCGGAAACACGTTTTGAGCAAGAGTCGGCTGGTAATCCTCAAACGCTGAAGGCCTTGTTCCCCCTGCGATGGGACCGTAAAGTCAAGGTGAAGTGTCTGCCGTTAGACAAAAAAAAACCCCTAAAAGACACTGCGAGCTGCTGCTGCAATGCAGCTTTGCCAGCATCAAGGAAAACTCGTATTTCCTTAACGCCAAGACTGGCAACGACGGAGGAATTGGTTTGGTTGTGTACTGCGGAGAGTTTGATCCAGTAGGCAGCTTTGTGTCGGGAAAAAAAAATAAATAAATAAAAAAATAAACAAAGGAGAATATAAAAGACTGACAGCAAACGTCATCAGCAGCAACAGCAAGGTTGGGCGACAGGGATTCTTAAAATTTTATTTTGTTAATTTAATGTCAAATCAGTGACATGACTCAGGCGCACAGTGTGTAGAAACAGGATGTCTATGGTACGGGGGCCCACAGAGGCCAAGAATAATCATGTTTACCTTGTTTAAACACTATACTTTGAACCAAATAAACCCTTTTAGGGCTGCAAGTCAATTAATCTGCAGATTATTTTCAGAGTCTACAGTCTTCATTTGCTGCCAGAAATGACAAAGAAAAGCAGCAAGTCCTGGACTGGAACAAACAAATGTTTAATAATTCAAACTGAAACAGGACCAAGCTGATTAATCGATCACCAAAATAGTTGTCGATTCATTTTCTTTCAATTGATTCAATCGGTAGATCGATCAATCACTGCAGGGTCGACGTTGCTTAAAAAGCAGCCTGATTCATGAGGCCGGGCCTGACTACACGGCTGGTTTGTGCCCTGAAGAAGGTTCCTGACTGAAAACGTACAAATGTAAAAGATTCCTGCATAAACTCGGCCTGACCAAACTTAAAATCTCTCTTTCGGAAAGTTGTGAATATGTGATGTGGATGAGATTCGTTGTGTCCCTTCGGTGCGAAACAAGGACAAAGTGATGATCCGCACCTGGGACCGGATTCTCGATCCGGATCAATTTTCAAAAACATGGACATAACTCGAAACCTACTGGACGGCTTTCCGTGAAAAAATTGCCAAAAAACTTGAGTAATTTCTTTTTTTAGGGCAAAATCGGGTAGGAGACAGAGGTTTGTACTCCACTGAGTGCTTTCCAACTCGTTAAAAATAAAGAAATAATTGAATTATTTCTTTATTTTTAACGTTCCGCTCGAAGAACCCAAACTCTGTGCAGGAATTTCAACATGTCGCCCAACCCTACCTTGCAGACAGCGTCTACTGATGGCGAAACTGTACACGAGCAAGGCCTTAGTTTCAAGTGTGAAAATGTTCTGTTCGTGTGCGTGTGTGTGTGTGTGAGAGAGAGCCTGCAAGCAACATGTTCAACAAATAACCAAATGTTCATTCATTTCCGTGAAGGGCCGAAAGCCCGGGAAAACCCGGACGACATGCCGGCACTAAACAAACTCGTCAATGCAGCCGGAGCTGTTTGCATCAGCTGATCTCCTCCCGTGCTTCCTGCTTCCTTGTTTCCATCAGGAAAACACAAAGCAACTTTCAGGAGGAAAAAAAAAACCAAAAACTCGCAAATGATCATCGTTCAGGCAAAGCCGGGCGTATAATTTTGATGGCGGCGAATGTGTTCTGAGCGCTAACGTGAACAGGTCGACCATGTTGCTTGCGGAGCGTGGCGCGAAGTGTGCTGTTCCTGCACGCTGCTCGCGTGTCGTCTCATCCTTCCTACTTGAGAGCTTTAGCTACGGACGAGTAGGCGGAGTGGATCTCGTCGTCGATCGGGCAGGTGGAGGCGAACTCCTCCCTGTCGTACGCAGCGCTCAGGTACCTCTTGAGGTTTGTCAGGGACTGAGGGATGGTGAAGTTCCGGTATTTTAAACACACCACCTGGAGAGAGAGGACGACGACGGCAAGGACAAAACAAAAACAAAAAAAACACAGACTCAGCCGTGTAATCTGTTTAGCCCGGGCCCCCCTGTGCTGCCCAGCTTAGAGCAGAAGATTACCTTCACAATGTGGAGCTTAGGCAGCAAGTTGCAGTCAGCCAGAGTGAGCTCTTGGCCGTCCAGGAAGGGGCGGGAGGAGGAAGTGACCTCATCGGTGCTATTCTCGTCGATCTCTTCAGGAAGTGGGCAGCCGAGGTAGTCGTCTAGCTTGTTCAGAGCCTTCAGCAGACCTTTCTCCAAATCTGAGCACAGACATTTGAACCTTTAATCTGACGTTTCGCTCCTGATGCGGTTCACTCTTTTCTTTTTAACGGCTGATGTGCGGGACCGATTTCTGATTAAACGGTGGAAGGGACATCGGCGGTGAGATCAGAGGGATCCGAGGCAGAGAAGCTCAGACCGTAATGTCATTAACACGGACGCTCCCTGCTGGTTCTCTGTCCGTCAGCAAACACAGCAGGGGCTGCTCTGGAAACGCCACCAAAATACTAAGACATAAAAATAAGTCTTTGCACAGTTTTATTTGTGATTTTGGTGGAAATATCAGATCCACTTACTTTCATTGACCTCAGGCTTGGAGTTCTTGATGTATGCGGAGAATTTGGAGAAAATGTCCATGCCTGCCGTGTTGGACTCGGGGTTCCGGGCGGCCAGGCGGGGATACCTAGACAAGGGATGGACCATAAAAATTCACAAGAGTGACGACTGATGGATATGAGCGCTACAAAGCATTAACTTCAGGGCGAATTTATGACAAAACTTACTTTGGAGGGCAGAGATTTTCCTCCAGGAACTCCTCGATCTTGTTGGTGTCCGTTTTTACCTCGCTGCCGTACAGCAGGAAGGGAGGCTGGGCCCCTGGAGCCAGGTCCTTCAAGATGTCTGGCTTCCTAAAGGCAGGAAGTCAGAAACAGAAAACAATAAAGTCACCAAATCACAGGAACTGACTCATTACATTTAAGCCAGAGTGTCTTAATGCCTTTTTACAGTGAATATCTGAATGCGATACCCCCATATTTCTTCTCCACACGGTACTTTTGGGAGCACTAAAAGCAGCAGGCGTACATTCTTTATTTGTACCAGCAGAAACACGTAGCAGAGCTGTGTGAAGTCAGCGTTTTCACCTCTTCATGTCCACCGTGGTGACATCGAAGTTCACTCCTTTCAGCCACAGCACCATGAACAGCCGCTGGGAGAAGGGACAGTTGCCGATGCTCTGACCATCGCTCCCCGCCTGGGAAAAAGGAGAAAATGTGCATCTTTTTTCAATCATGTGATTTTGTATTTGCTTATGTGCTCATGCACAGAGGTCATTTAATATCTGCTGTTTTTGCTCTGTGGTATTTTCTCGAAGTACAAAGATCCTCAGAACTGAGCTGAATAAAGTGATGTTCAGCATTTTAGTGAGTGAAAAATCTGTGAAAAGGTAACAAAGTGATTCGGGACTAAACAGCAAAATAGAAACAGAAACTACTGTAATAAGTGACCGATCGCTTTTCAAGCAAGTGTGACACGTTCTCTGACTCAAACTTCTTAAATGTGCCGATTTTGCTGCTTTTCATCGCATTTGTAACATAAGAACACCTGAAAAAAAAAAAAAAAAGGCCAAACGTAGATCAGCTCATATTTCAGCTTTCTACCAGACTGTGGTGTTTGTTTTTGTTTCATGTGTTCCTATATGAAAAAAAACATTGTTTTTTCTTTTTTAGGTAAGGATCATTGGTGCAGACAGGGAAGATGCTGTCGGCGCCACCTGGTTATTTGATAGACCCCGGGATAAGTCACAACATGACAATATTTACACCTCTATATATAGGACTATGTAAATTCCTTGTGGAGCAATGTCCAAAAAATGTGTTTGACCTTTCAGCGACCTTGACCTTTGAGCTAGAAAGACCCTAAGTTAAAATCTGTATCTAGTGCTGTCAGCTATAACGTGACACCAGTTGGACCTCTCTCTATCAGTTCTGTCTGAAGTTGTGGCATAAAAATACATATTTTTTTAACCTTTTTCCTTGACCTTGGACCACTAAAATCTGATCAGCTGTAGAATGGACAAAGATACACGCCTGATGAACATTTCATCAAAATCCATCAGTAAATTTTTGAGTTATGTTGCTAACAAATAAATAAACTAACAAATGCTGGCAAAAACATGACCTCCTTGGTGGAGTTGAGTGTCTCCGGTTTCAGACTGTTGGGGTTTCAAAAATCTAAAAATTTAAAGGGCTCTGGAAGACTAAAACGGGCATTTTTCAATGTGTAAATACTCAGGGGAAAACTCCACAGAAGTATAATTATTTCAAACCACTCTGGAGGCCATCAAACAGCTTTAAAATGCAAGCTGTATGGCTGCAGGATGCTAGAATTTCACATTCAGTCATTTATAGCGTGCGGCCTGAACGGTTAAACTATAACCACGAGGGCAGTTATGGTAAACCAGGCAGTTACTTAATTTCTGTTACTAAAGTGAAAGTAAACGTATGCATTTATACAGACAGGCGGATGTAGAGAGGTTATGATAGCATCTTTCATCATAAAGACGCAGAAGAAAAAAAAGATGGAGAGGGTGGCGCACATGTTCACACAGAGGAACCATTACAGAAGCTTGTGTGAGATCATGAGGGGCGGCAGAGCCATATTTGTTATATTACAGCATGTGTCTTTTTTAAGCTAAAAGAAAACGGGATTAACCTGGTTGACCAACATACTAAACATAGATTAAAGTCGGCTGCCCGTCTGCATTAATCAGATTAGTCTTACTGTCATTTACAAGCCTGGCGAGTCAGCAGAGGTGGTCCAGGTCACATGATTATTGTAAACAGAAAGAGACTGAATGTAAAAGCACAAAAGATGCCAACACACATGTAGGGTCAAACAAGATAACAGGCTAAAAATTACAGTGCTAATGCTCCATTCATGCGATGTCAAAATACTCGGAAGAACAACTTTGCTCATCAATTTTTGATCACATGCAACGTGAAATATTGTATTGATGTCACTTAACTGCTGCTCATGTACAGTAACCTGGGATAGTTTGAAGCGTGATTCTTTAGCACAAACTGTTATGTCAGGAAAAGCTATTTTTTTTTAACTATATATTTTAGTGGTTTTACTTTATCCATTTCATTTGCTCTTTATGAATGACGTTCATAGCATCATATCCCAGGCCGTCTTCTTTGAAGCGACCATGACGGTCCCACTTTACCGCCTCAAAGCACCCGAACGCAACAAAGCTGGACGGACCCACATCCCAACTTCGGAAACTCCGACATCACACGAACGCAGCGAGAGCTTCATGTCTCACAATGTCGCGCGTCGCGTTCTGGCCGTGATTGGGCTTCCGAGCCATCCGACCACTCACCTTGACGAAAAGCTCAATTTTGGGCCCACTCGCGTCGCTCATCTTCGCCTGCCGATGCACAAGACCCTGAATGAAAGAGGAGACCGGCGTAAACACACACAAAAAGTCACACTTCAGTAACTCGGGGAGTTGGGAAGTCGGACGGCCGAGCCCATCTTCCGCCCGCGGAGTGAACGATTAACGACGGCCCGAGCGGCGACACAAGCGGCGCCACGCGTCCAACAAAGCAAAGCCCGTCGTTAAAAGCTCAAAAAGTCGACTCTTAACGGGTTTTTTCGGTGTTCGGTACCGACCTGGGAATGCTCAGAGTTGTCGCTGGCTCCTGTAGCTGCTCGTGTCCCCTCCCAGTTCTGCTGCGTCTCGCTCGGCGGCGCCTCCGTTTCCTGGTGGCGTTTCTGCTCTCTCAGGGCACGTTTCACATCCAGATTTCACTTTCCCCGAGTGTTTTTTTTTTTTTCAACTAAGTCTCTCATGTATGCAAGATGCAAGTCATAGCGACCATGCTCAGTTGGCGTGAAAGAAAGTAGTGTTTTAACAAATTCAATGATTGTGGAAATTTCCCTTCACTGATGACAAAACCAAACATCTAATAAATCACAATGGAGACTAAAAATAAAACAGGTCAGACGCAGTTCAGGAAACAATCATGAACGTGGTTCCCGTCTGAATGATGATTATGCATTGAACAGTAATTGTATTTAGTGTTTCAGACATGTGGAGGTCATGTATGTTCTCAGGTGCTGCTGTGGCTCTGCAGCATCTGCTTGAGGGATCCGATGCAATTCTCTGTGCTTTCTGTTAAACCTGCCTTTTATAAACGCTTCCCGTTTTTTTCTGCTCTTTCTGTATGATTGTAGTAGACATGTTTGTGGTTTTGACCTGTCAAGTTTTGTTCTTAGTGACCAAGTGACTATACCATGTATATATATCTTAAATCAAGAAACTTTCACCAGGACCTCTATAGACCAACTCCAAAATGTTATCTCATCATATGACTCCAGTTTCCACATTGGATACATTTACGGTTAAATCATCTTCACTGATGAAGGTTGATTCATGGCTGAATTTGATTGAGAATTTGCAAAGCAAATTGATATTATGACATGGATTTCAACTCTTACAAAACAAATAGGTCTTATTTTTTAAGTAGTTTTACCAGCAAAATATGATAGAAAGCTGATAAAATGATGTATGATAGGAAATAATAGGGCATTACATGATGATTTATGGGAAGTTTGCTAACCTTTTCTACATCAATGTTGTTTGATTGATTTTTCAATGTTGAAACGTCAACTGACATTATTTCAACCACATTCAGTGTTTACGGTCAGACATGTGCCAGCTGGGCCTTAAAAATAATATTAATAGCAATATTTGGGTGGGATGAACCTTTAAACAATAAATAATGAAACGGTAAGTAGTATTTTGGTGGAATCAATATTTAATAGGGTGAAACAAAGCTTTAAAACTATTTTAAAAAAAGAAACAAAGTAGTGTTTGGGTGGAGTCAAATCTTTCTAACAAAAATTAGCACTTAAAGTGTTGCCAGTCATTTGAGTCAGCAGGTGGCGCTGTGGTAGAAAAACTAGTGTCCTCGAACTGTGGCCCTGAAACTGCAGCCTCCTCTGCTACAGGAAGAAGGTAGTCCATTTAACACAACAGACACTGTGGCCTGGCCCTGAAGATGAAGATGAGGCCAGGCTGAGATCAGATGTAAGTACTCGGTGTAAAAATACTTAGTCTTTGTGCATTCAAAGTTGCAGATGAGTAAAAGTATTCGCAACAGCTGTGTTACCCTAAAACTTTATATCATTGCATCTACACTCATGACAAAGGCAGTCTTAAAGTTGCACAGTGTTCTAAAAAGTACCCAAAACACATACTTACGTAGTAAGTAAACGTAGTAAAAGTAATCTGCTGTGTTATCCTGTTCTCCTGTTCACAAGAAATGCCAGCAAAAACATAACCTTTTTTTTGGCAGAGTTAATAACTTAGCAGTTAAAACTAATGTTTTTGATAATATCAACAAAAGGAAGCAGGTAATTAGCACTGGGCCAAGCACAGTACCTTGTTGAACTCCATAACCACATGCAACTACACGCACATATGCCAGTATTAGTTATTTATGTACTATAATGGTGAAGGACGCTGCTGTGTGGTTGTTGTCTACTGCAGATGTCTTTCATTTACTGTGACTGCCTGATTAAGTTTATAGTTTTCATTATTTAACTTGCTTATTTTGGTCTTTAGATTATCTGATTGATTGTTTTTTAAATGAAAGTTTTTGTTTTGTCTACTTGTGAATTTTTGCTGTATTGTTGTTTCAATAACAATATACTAGAATCATAATTGATAAATCTGCAACTGTTATTGTTCTCTGGAAGGAAATTTTGTGTGTGTGTTGTGTTATTTTTGAATGGATGACCTAGCAACAGTAACTACGGAGACAGGGTCAGGGTGCCATGGGTAGTCCCAGGGATTGCAGGAGACCGGTTCGAGTCCAAATGTAGACCGCGGTTCCAGATAGGATCATGGTTCAGTGTTTATTTGGCAGGCAAAACTGCAAAGGGTCAAAAGTCCAAAACACTAGGAAGCAAAACCAAATTTAAAGAGCACCAGGAACGCACAAGGATGAGCAGGAACAATGGCACCAAAGGAGCATATGACAATCTGACAAAGGAAGCACATGGATTTGAATACATAAAAGTGAAGATAATTGGACACATAAGGGCAGGACAGGACACAGCAGAAATACAGGAAGGTAATCAATCAAGGAAGGAAACACAGGGTGGAAACACAAGGATGAACAGATCCTTCAAAATGAACCAATTTAATCCCATTGATTTCAACCCTAGATACTGTAGATATGACAAGGGGCAAAATTCCAGACATGTACCAAGGCTTACTTTCATGACATCGGCAACATCAAAGTGCTTCCATGTGACTTGGTAACATCAAAGTGCCTTCAGCTGTGATGTCATCAAAGCGTTTATATATGCCACAGTATTTAAACCATAATTTTTCATCTCTGAGCAGAACAGATTGCGTAACAAAGATCTAGATGTTATGTAGCGAGACCTTTCAGCAGGTACAATTTAAAGAGACCATCTTAAAGAAGAACAATGACTAGATCTCTTCTGCTGGCCTACAACTGGATGAAAAGTCTGGTCACCAGGTTTTACCAGGACAAAGAAAAGCTGTTCCTTATCAAACAGGTGGAGGAGCTGAAAACTTCGTCCCAAAATTCATTGGAACACATTTATTCTCAGGAGCAGAAGATCAGTGAACTTTCCACCAAACTGCAGTCGGAGACGAGAGAAAACACAACCCTCTGGGACCAGATTGATTATCTGACCAATGAGCTCGTTAGCGAGAGACAGTGGCGACAGCAGCTTGAGACAGATCTGTGCGCGGACACGGTAAACTCAAAGGATCCAGCTTGGCAGACACCGAGACCTTGCTCAATATAAGAGCCAGCTGGTCCATCAAGAAGAGGGAGACTCATACCCCTTTCACGCTGGCCACAAATACCGCTAACAACTGCTAACATCTGGCTTTTCAGCACAGTGTGAATGCAAATGAAGTCCTGGGTCTGTTAGCCCTGCGGTAGACACAATATTCATCCACGTTGGTTTGGGTGTATATGCTAATTTTTGACACATTTTCAGCACATTCAGGATCTGGATGATGGACAGTCGGGATAGTTTGGAACTTTGAGTTTGACTACTGTTCCTTTCACTTTCTTAAACCAGTGTGGATGTTGATTTGTTTGTTCTCAATGAGACAAAATGGCGACCTCTGTAGCATTGTTGCTAGCGTTCTTGTTGTCGTCTAGTGCCTCGTCTCCTGGGTTAAGCGTTGTTTTTTACAAACCCTGTTTCTGTCGGGATTGAAACGTGACACATCAGACAAAGAAACAAAAAGACTGTCTTAGCCCCCTGGAAGTGCGAATGTGGCCAATCGTCAGTCGTACGCAGATCTACTCTGTTTAAAAACCAATGCATACACACCAATTATTATTGTAAAAGTGGTGGCAGAGAGAGCTCTACAAGTAAACGACTATGTGCAGAAAGGTCAACCAGGCAGATCAAGGCAGAGACTTGAATGCCACCCTTAATTCGTGTACTGACGTGCTGTGGCTTAGTAAGCTGTTTGATCTGTCAGCACAATATCCTCTTTAGTAACAATAACTGCTAGTTGGATCTCTTTGGAGCAGTCTCTGTGCAAGGAGTGCAAAGACATGAATATCCAACTTTAGAAAAGCTCAAGGAACACTGAAGCTGTTGACAAGCTCAAAGTCGATGAAGACGTCTGTTACCTATGCACAGAAATGGTCTACCTCAAGGAACTGATGAAAGACTGTGTTTGCCAGCAAGAGGGGGCTACCTCTGCCATTCCACCACCGGGGGGGGGCACCTTAACATGTCATTATAAGTAAAGCAAATTATTTTCTGCAATATACGAATAAAAGAGTCATTTTTTTATTTTTCTTGTTTTTGGCAAGAACAAAGATGCTCAGGCAGCTTTTATTGCCCTACACCTCCCTCTATTTACACGAAATGGTTTGGTCCAGCAAGGCGTTCGTTAGATGTGAATTGCATCTGGCCTCCAAAAATGGAAAGAAAGGAAAGAAAGGAAGGATAGAGAGAAGAAAGGGGGTCTTTGTGTGATCTAATCCTTCAAGAGGAAAGGTGGGTTTGGTACATAAGTGGTGGAAATTCATAATTTTTTTTTTTGGCCACAGTGAAATAGAGAACTGTCATTGGTAAAGACTTGGATTGGGTTGGTTCAGGGGTTAAAAAATGTTGGCCTGTGTAATGTTAGTTTGTGAGATGTATTGCGGAGAAGGAATTACTTTTTTTTTGTAGGGGTGCAACCGATTGCTGTTTGTAGTCCATAAATTTCACTCCCTGTGGTTTAGCCTACATGTGATCAGGGACTAAATGAAACCATCACAGTGTGAAATACAGTTTTACTGCCACTGTTACTTTTTAATGCCAGTGTCTCATCTGAAATGGGAAAACTGAGCCCCGGAGGTCCCATTGCGTAACAGATTTAACTTTTGCCTGTCAAGACATTGTCACATGACCTGTTGGGTGTGGTGGGAGCAGTTTTGGGGTACTGTGGGTCACAAGGAAGGGCCTCCACGGATCATATTTTTTCAGACGGACGCTCACTCTGATTTAGATCAGGGTAATTCTGAGGCCATGTCGACAGTTTTTGTGGTGTCCAAGGGGTCCGCTTGGTCTTCAAGGCTGTTTGGGGCAGATGGTGTGTGTGAACTGGCTGTAGCCAGGTGGTCCGTGTTATTCAGTTCAACTGACAGAGTTGTGGTGTAATTGCACGGTACAGGCTTTGTACCGTGCACTAGGGGGCATCGTTGGTTTTGCCCTGACTCACAGGTAGGGTGCTGACAGGGTTAATTATCATCAGATTTCAATAGCGCTGGCAGGTGATCCCAACGTGTCAGGGCACAGATCTTTCTTACTCTATCGAATTCTGCATATTTTGTGCAAATAAATCAGTTGTGTGTAATCAACAAAAGCTTTCATGTCTACCAGTCATGTTTTTTAGAGAAGCTGCATGAAAGCTATTCTCTGTTGGAGCCATCTTATCAGCTTTAGTGATGTTTTTTTGACATTTTATTTAATTGGTATGTGTGGTTATGTGATATTTTTTGTATGTTCACACTGGAAATCAACATATAATATGCTTATCAGTTCAACACAGCAAAGAAATCCTTAAGAAATGTCAAAATCATTATCTTGCAAAGAAAAGCTTTAATGTCGTTTCCGTCCACATTGTCAGAATTAAGGTGACAAAATGCTTAACTCATTACTAATTATTATTCAAAATAAAGCTTTGATTCCTTCAAAATTACATGAAATTACACAGCTGCGTATTAGGGCCACAGTGACAAGAGCTGTACATTTACAAGAAAAAAACCCCTCAAAACATCATGACAAGAAGTTGAAATTTTATGAAAAAAAAGTTGATATGTATTTATAGCATCTCATAAAGCTCCAAATTTATTCTTGTAAAATGAAGACTTTTTTCTGGTAAGATTGTGACTTTTTTTTCCTCACAAATGTATGTCTTAATTCTCAAAAAAAAACCCAAAAAACCCAACACATAATTTCTTCAGTGTGGCCCCAAATCACTGGGGCCACACTGATGTTCATCAGTGAACTGGAAGCCTAAAAATAAAACATGTAAGACATAATGTTAGTATCGTCTACGTAAAGCTCTGGCCCCATATCTCTGTTACGAAGAGGATGCACGACAGTAAAACAGGTCATAATGATTTTTGATTTGTTCATGTTATGAAAATGATCTAATAGGATCATGCAATTGTAATAGTTTCATTATTTATTTTGTTCCTTTCGAGACTTAATCAGTGTAAACAGTAGGAAAATCTGTGGATGCGGATGCAGATCATGTGAAACTACAACTCCCACAGGCCCCACAGACAGGACAGGGCGGCAACACTCAGGGCCGCAGTAAGAGAGAGCTGGGCCGAGGGCGCGCCGTTACACAGGTTTGTTGTACAACACTCAAAACTGCTTGTGTAAGCAGCGCCCAGGATGAAACCGGTCAGCGTCTTCCCACAGAGGTCCGAGTCCAGGCAGCCGCGGATGTGCAGGGCGAACGACCCCGTAGAATTAAACTCTGAGGGGTTTGGAGAAGAAAGCATGTCAAAATATTAAAGCCTTCCCTCCAGCCATAGATTAAACCCATAGAAACTATTTTTTGTTTGTAAAATTACATATTTCAAAAACACCACATGGACGTGTTGACAATGTCAAAACAGGATTTTCATCAGAGGACGTCTTTAAAGGGAAGCTCATTGGTGGCGTTGTGTTTGGGTTAGGGTTGAATTATATTAACCCCTAGCCCTAATCTGCTAAAAATGCTAAAAATCAGCCGTTACTTTAGTTCGTTTATGTTGTTAGTGGTGTAAAAAGGCATTTTATTTCTGAATGGGCGAGTCAAAGTTATCCTTCAACACACTGCAAATGTTGGCCAATTATTGGTAGTTTTTGATGATTTGGTAACGGTAATGTAGTTATATTCTATTTCATTGCACATTGTATTTACAGCACATTCCGGCAGCCGTAGAGGTTAACTTACGCGCTCGTCCGCGGGAGCAGCTCTCCGTCGTGTTGCTACATGTGACATCACTTCCAAACACACACGTGTCAAATAGGCCGACGATGCACTGACGGCAGGTCAGACACTGGGCTGTTCAGTGGGGGAGATGGATGGAACATTGGATGATCAGATAAGTCACGCAACAACATTGTTTGGAGATTTCTCAACAGCAGCACCAGGAAATCTGTCCTTGATGGCTTCTCTGCGTGTATGCCAACACCCCCGACGCTCACGAATGTTATATTTCATCTGTTTAATGCTGCCAGAATAATAAAACTGTTTCACTGTTTGTATAAGTCTTTAGTCTTTGTGCTAAGCTAAGCTAAGTTAAGCATCTTCTGGCTGTAGCTTCGCATTTAATGGATAAAAACAAGAGTGGTATCGATCTGAGCTTTTTTGATCATTTTAAAATTAGACATTTGAAACTTTCAGCTTGTTTCACTGTTATTTTAGACGTGTGGCAACTAGTCCCGGAGCAGACGTTTGTACCCGACAGAATGTCACTTAATCAGGAAAAATAGGCCAATTAATGTTATCATTGCTCTTTATCTTTGTTTGTCTGTAGACGTCCTCAACATTTCGTTTGTCCCTGTTTGTTTGTTGAGCCTGGAGTAACAGCCATCTTGTTTCATAATGTTACAGAGGTCAGAATAAATGAAGATAAACACAGTAGCCTTCCTCATAAATCATCCGTCTGCCCGATTGCAAGTCTGTAGGTTCTCCTGTTTTGCCTTCAGGCTTTACGCTCAACGTACCTGCTGTAACAAAGGCGCCCAGGACAATCACTGCTTTACAAAGGTTAGTCATCCTTGCTCTTCCTCACAGATTGAACAGGTTCCTGTCTGAGCCACATAACAGCAAAGACAGGAGCCGGGTTAAAGACTCAACAGTGAGGCAGCGTGCAAAAATCAGGTTAATCGGGTTTTCTGTTCCCGCAGCATGAAGAGGAAGTTTCCACTCCGCTAAAACATCCAGACAGGGACTGCAGAACACTCGTTCTGTTTACAGACAGGGACATCAGAAAATAAAAGGTACATGTTACTTATTCAGTGTCTGACTCAGAGGAAAAAACTATCCAGATGGTGCTGCATCAATAACTTACTCAAATAAAAAAAAGCATACAATCCGCAAAATGCACTTAAAGCGTTGACATAAATAAAGATGGGCGACGTCGCCACCTCCTCAAATTGAATTAAAAATTAAGCAGAAATATCCAGGAAACAAGCACCATTTTGAGCTGGTGATGTCATTTGAAGCCAGTTTGTTGGCACCAGCGACGGGAGTGGAGCTGCGGTATCGTTGTCGAAAAAAACATTCAGAAAATGTTCTTAAAGTATCAAAGGTAGAAGGGCAGGTTCTGAAGAAAACTGTCCCTTGACCGGCATATTATTACAGAAGAATATCTGCACAGAGATCACACAGGAACACAATAAGACCATAATACGGATTCATCAGTATGTAAGAAGCATTTTACTCTTACTACTTCGCATGTAACTAGGAAGTTTACTCTGGCTTTGCCTCAAAACTCTCTCATTTAAAGACGTTGAGACTGAAGATGCTCCTAACAACTTGCCACAAGCTGCGTCTTTAACTCTGTGCTGCCCTTTATCAGCTTGTTACTAACTGGAGCAGGAGGATAAACGCAGTGCCAGAAAATGCAAAGTTTTTGCAAAGTGAATACAGGTTGCAGTTACCTGAAAACACTTACTTTCCAGTGTTACCCTTGAAGAGCATTGTGTCTGACACCGCTGCCCTGAAACTAATATCTTCCTTCAGCGCTTGCTCTAGGGCTTGACAAGGTATTTGTCATTGTTCTGAGCTGTGGCTCGTCACAACACAGACGAGTCGTCACAGCAACAATGGCACAAAGTGAAAACTGTGCCAGTGGACTCACTCAAACAGTCACCCGACTATTTAAAACTTAAATAAACAGGAGAATTTGCACATTCTCACCTTGCACAGAGCGCCGTAGCCTCATCCTGCTTATTTTGACACATACAACTTTAAGTTATGTGACAAATTGTAATGACCGTTAATAAACAGCATTAGTGAGTTTATTCAAGAATGACAAGAGCATGACATCACTCTAGTGTTTACTGTAAATATAAAGAGAGACACGTGGCTCGGTCCACATAAGAAAAGCGTCCCTCGACTTTCTGGTGCCTCACAGTAAACGCACAACTCGCTTTTTTTAATCTTACCTTTCTGTTTGTGCTCAGACTAAACAAATGAGACACCATGTTGGAGGCTGGCATTAAAGAAGAACTCAACCTGAGCCTTATGACGTGTTTTTTGGAAAATTATTACTCCGGTTTGACACGAATATACAATCCAATGCAGACTGTAAAACATTTCTTTTTTACAATACCTTTACAGTTATTGAGTCAAAAACACACTGGAGTTTCACTAGATGTGTCTACTCCAGGTTACCACACACAGGCGGGAAAAAAGCAATTCACTTCCGACATTTTGAAAAGCCCCATTGCATTTTGTAGCCACGTCGAGCTAAACTCTCGCAGCTACTGAGCGTACCAGCCTAAATGACACATTGGGAACTTGTAATGTGAAACATTAAGTTCTGTACGGTAACTGTAGCTTCCGTCCGTGTTTCCTTCCTCTCATTGTCAAAGAAAAATTTCGCTTACCTTGTAAAGCGTCGATAACCTATTGTTTAGCTCAGTCGTCCGTTTTGGAACATGGAAGTTCTGCTTGAGGACCTTTGTTATAAGAAACAGGTACTGGGTTTTTAAGAATAATAGAGCTGCATTCATTAGTCAGACACGTGATTAATGTTCACTTTAGAGAACTCCTTTCTTCTTAATTTCTGAAGTGCGTGACAGAGCTTTCCACCTGCACGTAACCAGCGCCACCTAAAGAAGTCAAAGAAAATGGTCTAAAACAGCCAAAGACCTCGTTTAGTGTCCATCCAGACCTCAAACTGTACTTTCAGGGCAGTTTTTTTTTTCTTTCAGTCTGGTTATTTTAAACCGTCAATAAAGACACAAAAACACACCTGTCGGCCCTTTAGATTTTTGGTCAACCTTTTAAATAAAACGGACGAGCATTGAAATGTTACTCACTAGTCGTGGTTGGGCGGTTTAATCGTTACAGTGAAACATTGCTGTATTTTATGCAACAAGCGACATTTTATCGATTTAAATGCTCCAAATTATTTATTTTTTGCCAACTAGCCATGGCGATTGTCCCCAACCACTGCAGACCGGTGCAGATGTTGCCCAACTGGGAATCGTGGGTAAAATCTGACAAAATAAAATCTTGTGGCATCCTCAGCTTTAGATGATAGTGGGCTGACTTTGTGACGGTCTTAACGTGGCTGCTATGGTTCAGGTCTCAGTCCATGACTACACCCAGATTCCCGGCTTTAGATTTGCCAACTTGAGCTTAGTGATAACTTTTAATCATTCTTCCTTGTCTCCAAAAAACAACCCTAATTTCCAAAAAGTTGGGACACTATGTAAAATGTAAACAAAAACAGGAAATCTCATAAACCCATATTTTATTCACAATAGAACATAGACAACATATCAGGTGTTGAATGTGAGACATTTTATCAGTTCATAAAGTTGATATTTGATGGCAGCCACGGTCTGAAGCGCTTCAGTTGAAGGCATCAGGACTTGTCTTGGGTTTTGAAAATGTTTCATCTCTCATCCGAAAGGCTTCTTCAGTTGGAAACATCGGTGGGGAAGCCCCAGTATTTATCCTCTGGTAGGGTCGTTACACCTCAGGCGTGGTCACCCGAGTCGCTGTAAATCTCTGTGTGCGCACGCTAGGGTCACAAGTAAGCTGTAGTTCACTAATGAGTCATTTTGAGGTGTGACTCAAACGTCTGGGAACCTCACAAGGTCTGAAGGAGGTTTTAAACGTCTGGGAACCTCCTTAGGAGCCTCAGGTTATGAGAATAATTGATATTAATTCACATTTCAGTCCCACGCAAGTTTGCTCTCACTCCATTCGAACTATATAAACTGGACTGAACCGTTTAGTTTGTCAGCAATAAAGGTCTTCCGAAGTGAGACGAATAAACACAGTTTTAAAAGGTTTATTGATTATTTAGTTAATGGTTCATTTGGGGTCAAATCTTTGATTGGATAAAGGAATTTTTGAGTAAAATGACCATTCAGGTAAAAGTAAGGTCTGTGTTGTCCAATAAATGTGTAGTTGAAAATGGGTCATCACAAGCAAGTGTGACACCATAAATGACATTTTTTTAGTAATTTGTCAGTAGATAGGAAATTATTTTGTGGAAAATAGTCATATAGTTAAAAGTAGCACGGATGAATTCATTTGGGTGAGGTGTGGGGTTAACGGTGGGGTCTTAAGTTTTCAGTTGACAAGGTGAAGGTTATGTGTTTTTCACAAGGAAGAGATTGAGAAGAAATAATCAATTAAAACTGTATGGCAAAATTTTAGAGACAGTTGAGTCGTTTGAATTTTTGGGACTTTGTTTTGAATATGTTATGTAATCAAATTACTTAACATATTGTAATATCATTATAATATCAGATTTGAATCTAAGTATCACGATAATATAAGAATTTTAAATAGAATAAAATAGGGCTTCTTGCAAAGATTTTATTTGAAACAATAAGAACTCCTGCACTGAACAAATAGCACGTTGTCAAATTTTGGCTCCTTAAAATATGTTTTCCATCCTTGTTTACTTAGTAGGCATAAATATGTGCCTGTACTTCCTTGTCACAACATCCAAAGTCAGGTGGTGGTGAAACAAAGGAGCTTTTCACAACAACAAAGTGACTAATAAAACTTGAAGGTGGAGACGCGCTGTGATATGACAGTTTCTCTGTATGGGAGCTGTTTTTTACAGGCAGTTCTTTTCACAGAGAGTGAGATACAGGACATACAGTACAAACTTTGACTGGGATGAAATATAAATTGTATATAAATGGATTTTCTATAGCGTTTCATCTTACCTGTAACGAACATTGACATCAATGCTGCATAGACTCACATGAACTTTATCATCTCGCACATATACAGACATGAGTTTTGTTAAGAAACAACCGGCAGAAATTTGAAGATGGTCAAAGAGAGTTTGAAGTGAGTTCCATCAGCTCTGGGCATCTGCTTTCTTTAACCAGGTGTGATGTCAGGGGCTTGGTTCAGTCACAGACTATAGAGAAAAGTAGTTTTGTCAGTGATTTTCATTCTTCAGATGCTGATGTCTTCTCTGAGATGCTTACGGTGTCATAACAAAGAAACAATGAGCCCTGTTGGCAGAGCAGAGTGTGCTTAAAAGACAAACAAGGAGAAAAAGGGATGATTGATCCCGTGTTTGTGTGTTTGTTTGAACTCTGACTTTGCTTATGCAACACGACACCGCAGCCATTTACGAAAGCTTCAGATTGTAGTCAAGACCCAAGCTTCAGTCAACAACGCTTGAAACATTAGTCTTTGTTAAGACAAAGAAGGGACGCTCCTGTCATTTTTATTGTTTAAAAGAATGACATACGACCATAAAACCTTATTCATCAACTTAGAAAAGAATGTATGAAAAAAATCACTTCATAAAGATCTGTCTATAGAGTGTAAAGACATATATGTACACACACATACACATATACATGTAGAACAGTTGCAATTTAATCGGTGATCCAGATTGGATTATAAATGTTAACAGAAGACCATTCACATGTCAGTGTGTTTTTGTTTTTTTTTTTTTTTTTTTTATATAAAGACATGGGAGTTCCCAAAAACTGCAGCCAAGACACATACACATAGCTGCCTGGTGGTGGACTGCAGAAAATGTCATAAATCCCAAACCTCACTGTTATTAGACGGGACATTAGAAACAAAAAGACTCACTTGAAGTTCAAGTTCACGTCGAATTAATGTTTTGAACGCTGGAGATAACTTAGGATTCTGTCTGCCTAAAGAAGGCCAATCATACAGGCTGCACCTACCACTAAAGCTCACTGAGTAGCACGTTACACTGGATTTGTTTAAAATGGAGAAAGTATTAGGATTTAAATGACTTAGCACTAATGGAATGTAAATTGCTCAGTTTACAAGATGCCACAGACTCCAGTCTGGCTCATATCGTGCATAACGTGGAAACTCTTATGTGCTGTTTAGAGCATATTCAAGATGAGTGAATGAGACTTAAAATGAAAACGTGTGTCAACCCAGTTTCTTGCTGTCAGAGCTGCAGCAGCGCTCGGCAATGGCGGACCCAGCAGGCAGGATGGACTGGTTCATCTTGTTATTGCAGGCAGAGTATTGCAGCCTCGTGTATTCATCGGCAGCAGGTTGGCAATAAATATGTTTTCAGTCCTTCCTCCAGGACTGAAAGCGTGTCTATTTTGTTAGAGTTTCAGGGGACTGACTTCCCAGCGAGAGTCAAAACAGGATATGAGGTCTTCTTCCCAGTCAGGCCCTCTGTCCCTCCGACACTTTGTTGTTATAAGTGTCATCTTATGTGTCAACAATGTGGTCACATTGCTGCAGTCTGTAAAGGGAAGCAGAGGCGTCCAAAACGTGGAGGTGACCATAGAGTAGAAGAATGTAGAGGTGAGGTCCAGGACAAATGCTGTAACTGTGTTGGTCAGCACAGGGTCACATACGGTGGTTGTGAAATGAGGAAGAGGGCTGCAGAAACTCAGCAGATTAAAACAGTTAACAGTATAAGATAGGCAGAGGCAGTGAAGAGGGTGCGAGAACGGCGGACGACGGATGCGGTCCGGACAGACCGACAAGTTCCAAGATCTGACAGAGGTCAAACCGAGGAAAATAGCACAACACCGACAATGGAAAAGTTACTTTTGTTCATGGCAAATGTAATCAAATGTAATATTTAGTGATTGAACTTTGGGGAAAAAAAATGGAAGTTTTAAGGCTGTTAACATTTATAATCCATATAAAAAAGACTTTCAACAGAATCAATGAGTGTGTTTAGGAGGAAACGTGATGTGGTGTGGAGATTTCACTGCTCATAGTTCGTTATGGGGAGATCATAATGATGAAAATGGAATGGTGATCGAGGATTTAATGGAAAGTGAAAACCTTGTGTGCCCTATTGATGGAAGAAGTACGAGCGTTAAGGTTCAGAATCAGCCGTTGATATAACATTAGTCTCAGAGGTTAGTCCAGCAGGTGTTGGTTCATGGGAGGCAACTGAAGAAACAACTGTTGGAAGTGGAAGTACAATATAGAAGGAATACAGAGAAGGTCTTTGGGTACTGCTGATTGGATGAATTTAGGTGTCAGGATGTTGATGAGTTAAATGGTTTCTCTTGTAATGCTGTTCTAAATGCTGCAAAGCAAACTTTGCAGAAGAAAAATGGGAAGAGCGACGAGAAGATTGTTCCATGGCGGTCAAAGCAATGTGCTGTAGCGATTCAGTCTTTAAAAAGTTAAAAGAAAATATATTACACTTTTTCAAAGTCTCATTGACTATAAGACGCTGCAAGCAACTGTTAAAAGGATTATGGGAAGAAATATTGTAACTCAGAGGGAAAAGGATACAGAACTTGATCAAATTCGGACAATGATAAAATGAATGAATGGCATTAAAAGAAAGCATGGACACCAAATGATGGAGTTTCTACTCCTAAATGATGGAGTAGAAACAGCAGTATAAGATGAAGAGAAGACAGAAGAAACTGCTGGCAAAATCTTTTGCCAAAATCCCTAGTTCAGACAATATCACTAGCTATGTTTAGATGGACACAAATATTCGAAATGAAAACGCTTCATGTAAACACGTCAACTGGAAGATTCTGATCCGATTCGGCTCATTCGGAAAGAAATTATATTCCGATCGAGAGGGGTGGTTTATGCTGATTCCGAACCGCATCCATGTAAGCACTTATTCCGACACGTGACTTCCTATTTGGGTAAAATGACCCTCACTGCACATGTGTGCCTCTCATGTCCTCCCGTTCTCTCCTCGTGTAACACAGGAGCATTAAGCATTGCTGAGCCCGTAGCTTGATCACAGAGAACAGTCGAAACAAAAGTAGGGTTTTCAGAACCTGGCGCAGGTCCCTTCTTTAGGAGTGCCGAGTTTAAATTGCAGGGAAAAGCGCAAGATCAAAGTGTAGCCACACCTTTGTTTGTTTACAGCACAGCGGGAAGTACAACTGCTTCTGCGGTTAATTTAGGGAAATTAGACCAATATGTACATGTATACGCACGTCATGATCAGGTTATTTGATTCAGCGTCCATATAAACAGCAGATTCAGAATTTCCAATCCTTCAAATTTTTTATCTAATTAAAAAATTTTGCGCGTGTAAACATAGCGAGTGATGAGGAGAAATGAGTGAGGGAGTTCAGAAGACAAGCGCGTGATGAGATAATTACAAAAATGAGGAAGAGACCAATGTTTTTACTGAACATTCCATTTACAAAGACAGAACTCCGCCGCTCCCTCACGAAAACTAAGACGTCAGCAACCGGAAAGGATCAGAATTGTCTTATGTTAAAGAATCTCAGCGAATCCTCGGATGATCTTTTGTTTGAATTCTGTTATAAAGTTTGGGAGGGTTGGAAGTTTCCAAAAAGTTGGAGGGACGCTGTTA
>KV751318.1:4420862-4432345 GCA_001698575.1 Mola mola | reverse complement strand
GGAAAAATTTGGCTGTAATAGTCAATGGTTGTGGATTTCAACAAGTTAGTGGACTTTTTGTTGTCTACATTCTCAAAATCTGGACACATTAAACTGAAAAAAAAAAAAAAATGTCAGTAGTTTTACTTTAATTGATCATTGTGCTGAGTGGCACCAGAACAATGAAATAATTCTGCACTTTTAACATAAAATGTTGAAGCCACATGTCTTCTTGGCTCATTTAGGTAAGTTTACAATCGGAACTAAACCTCCCAACAATATGGAGGAGCTGAAAAGGAAGTTTTCCCCCACATTTTTTAATTTGTAATTTCTTATCCACAGGAGAGATGTCAATGAAGTCTAAACTGTTAAGGTGTCAACTTCAAAATATCCAAATCTGCAGATTTATTCAGTCTTACCCAGCACGATTGATGCAAGCAAAGCAATGGCGCTCCATAGGATCCTTCCCATCTCGCTGCGTTGTTTTGGTCTCTTTGTGATGCTGAAAGCCAAGAGTGAAAACTGAGGAGCTCCTCTGGTGAGGCCCCAGATTTATGCAGGCAGGTGATGGGGGTGGGATCACGGTGTGGTTTTTCACGTCCGACCCTTGTCATCATCTCTGCTCAGTCTGCGAGCAGATGGGATGGGTGAAGGAATGCTGAGGACGACTGCACGGACGAAGCATTCACGTGTAACAATGAGCTGCACAAACTGCCTGAGCCTGTTTTTAATGATGTCAACCACTGCTGACGGCCTGGATCAGACACACCGCCTCTCATTATCGTCCACCAAGCATCAATAAAGAGTGAAAAGGCTGATTAGAAACGTGTCTGTTACACGCCAAAAGCTTCAGAACCTTCACATTATGGCTTGAATGTTACTCTGACCAGTGACGATGTGTTTAGTCGCATGTGGTCATTCAACCGCTGGCTGTCGAGGTGGTGTCCAGCAAACGACGTGGGTTTCATTGATAATTGGCAAACTTTCTGGGGAAGACCTGGTCTAATGAGGAGAGACGGCATCCATCCTACTTGGGAAGGAGCTGCTCTCATTTCTAGAAATATGGCCAGATTTATTAGTCAGCCAAATTGACAATTTAGAGTTGAGGCCAGGAAGCAGAGTTGCAGTCTTACACGCTTCTCCGCGCTTCCTTTAGAGTCATCCACCTACAACCCCATAGAGACCGCGTCTGTCCCCCGTCCACATAAATTCACTAAATTCACTACATCAAATAACAAAGGTTCACATAGGATAAAAAAAATAAAAATCAACACCACTAATGAGGCAGTTTACAAAGTAAAGAGACTTAAATGTGGACTCTTGAATATCAGATCCCTATCATCTAAAGGTGTATTAATAAATGAGCTTATATCAGATAACAATATTGATTTATTCTGCCTTACTGAAACTTGGCTGTGCCAAGACGAATATGTAAGTCTTAATGAATGCACTCCTCCCAGTCACATTAACACACACATTCCCAGAGACACTCAGAGGAGGTGGAGTTGCAGTTTTCAACTCTGCCCTATTAATAAACTCGAAGCCCAAACAAAATTTTAGTTCATTTGAAAATCTCATTCTTAGCATTTCCGATCCAACCATGAAAACTCCTGAGGTTTCATATTTTCCCTGTTTAGGGTTTTTTAAGTTTTTCCTCACCCGGTTCGAGGGTCTAAGGGCAGAAGATGTCACATCTGTACAGTTTGTCAAAGCCCAGTGAGATAATGTGTAAATTGTGATTTTGGGCCATACAAACAAAATTTGATTTGATTTGATTTGAAAACAAATTAACCACACAGTGGCCCAGTTGTTTCAGCTCTAAGCTTATGTTGAGAGGAAGTCGAGTCAAACAGCGAGGTGGAGAAACGGCCTCACGAGGCCAAAATCTGCATGTCATCGATTCCAGACATTTCAAAAACGTATAGCCTGGATTATACAGTATTTCCCACCGTCTCCCGGAGTTATGGTCTCGATCTGGACTCCCATCTTGGCTCCTCTCCTGTTGACCACCACATTTTTGAATTTTTCTTTTGGTTTTGAATCACTTTTATTGCGTTGTACAGCTTTTTCCGAATCCTTACATCACTTTCATTACGGTGAAGGTAATTAGATTTCGGATGTTAAAAATTGGTGGGCTATTAGAAGAACTTTGTAATATAAAAGGGAGGAGGATCCACTGTGAAGATTCGGTAGAACTCAGGATGAGTCTGGCACTGCCGGACTGTACCCCCAAATGCCGCTCACAGCAGCACGCAGATGAGGTGATAGCAGCACTGACGGGTGGCTCTGAGGGTCAGCTGCGGGCGTTCTTGACATCACACTGCTACAATGGGGCCACGTTGCGGGATGCATTTGGTCGCACCGCCCTGCACCTGGCAGCCTCTCTGGGAAAGAAAGTCCTATTGGAGTGGCTGCTGGAGTGTAAGAGTGCTGACCTGACGTTGAAGGACAAGGAATCTGGCTGGACGGCCCTGCATCGCAGCGCCTTCTACGGACAGATCCACTGTCTCATATCCCTGGTCAAGCATGCTGGACTCCTCTCCACCCAAGACAAGGAGGGCCTCTCTGTCTTGGATCTTACAATGAAGGACCGACCATCCCATGTTGTGTTTAAAAACACTGACCCAACCGAAGTGTACACGTCAGGTGTTCGGGTCAAACTGGCCAGTAAATAAGACATCGTCTGGCCTCTCAGCTGCCCGTCGCTGGCTGCGAGGATTAGGGCCACATGTGCAATAGGGGAACAACAGAAGGTTTACTTTAATCTCAGAATTCTGACAGTCATCTTGGAATTTAGACTTATTTCTCATAATTCAGACTTTGATCTCAGAATTTGAAGTTTTGGCATAGTTCAGACTTTTTCTGACTTTAATGTTAGCTTTAAACTCAAAATTTTGATTTTTTTTTTTTTTCCTCCGCAGAATTCAGACTTTTATTTCAGAAATTTGACTTTAAACAAAAGAAAAAAATTATAATCCTCTTCCCCAGAAAAAAAGCATTACTAAAACCCACACAAGTCATTCATTTTCCCATTTTGGATATTATTTATTGAAGTCCTTATCTTGTCTACACAACTGAAGTCATTACGGCATTCAGATGGTTCTGTTCAGGTGTTTTTCCTTTTTTGGTAAATAATGCCACAAGTGTCATCTTTAATAGTCAATATGAAAACACCTACACCCCGACAGATTTCAAAGAATCTCTATTAAATTTCGACATCGACAAAGAAGATCTTTCTCCCCACTTATAGCATATACACACCCGACGAGCAGGAAGCAAAAGCTTTTACACCACAGTTTGTGAGTCACATGCTATGTAGACTGGACACGCGTATCAAAAATAGAACGTTAAACGAAGAACTGAGGGCCCGTTTTTACCCAAGAGACGATTTATATTATTTTAGCAACACATTCATAACGTGAACACAAAGAAAATTGCTAGAAATGGAAAAATTCATGGATGCTTTGAAATCTCTCACTCTCTCTCTCTCTATATATATGTATATGCGTTTGAAAACTATGACTGTGAAATGAAAAAATACAATGGATAAATGGCAATAAATTAAAGGCAGTGTTCAACATTTTGAGAATCACAATCCATTGTCACGTAAAGCGGTTAAAGATGGGAGCAGAGGGAAGAAGCTAGCTAGCATGACTGTCCAGTGGTAAAACTATACTTTACTAATATGCTAACATTGCTTTAAAAAACTTGTAATAAGGTTAATTATTTATGCTGGGCTAGCAGTCTATTATTACGAGCAGAGCTAGGCTAGCGGTTTCCTTGCTGCTCTAGCCTTTATGCTAAGCAGCTAGCTGCTGGCTGTGGGCAGAAAAAGAATGGTGTTGTCAGTCTCTAAATTTTGGCACAAATTAAGCAAACAGTGGCCGTTCACAAAATGTTGAACAGTTCCTTTACGCTGTGGGAGGAATTAACCTGCAAAGGCAGTGCTGTCAGCAAACTACCTGACATGATGACGACCTGACATGTGCCTAAAGTTTCAACACGTCACAAGCTCGTTTTACACTTTATGTGGTCTGTCATCAGCTGATAATTTAGAATCATGAGCACTGGGGCGGGCTACCGATGGGCCTAAAACGGGAATACAATTTCTACGGATGTGTGTGTTTTTTGTGGCTGCGTTGGCGTTATCTGGTCCCCCGTCCGCTGTGTTTCAAACCAGGACGCGGGCCACCAACAGAGCAGAGATGGATGCCAGGGCCAGGCTGAGCGCGGAGGCCCCGGGCAGGCCGGGCGCAGCGTTGCACAGGTTGGTGTTGCAGCACATCTTGGTCATGGAGTAAACGGTGGCGTTGGAGTTGCTGGAGGGGAAGTTCGTGTCTTCGGTCATGTTGCACTTGGTAACCGGTAGACAGCCCTTCATCTTGATGTTTATGACGCTGGCTGTGGAGGAACATCAAACATTTGTTTGCATGTAAATATATTTGCTGTCAAAACTTGCAAATTATCACTTGTGCACTTATTTTGAAATATTCTGTACTCAAAAAAAAAAAAAAAAAAAGGGCTCATGGATCCTGTTAGTTCTTCTATTACTCTATTACTCTTTAATCCATGTTTTTTTAGTTTGCCAATTTTGGTCATATTGTCATTTCTCTGAGTTTGTTTTGCTTTGTCAGTCAAAGCACTTATTAAAGTTTGACAAAGTCTCAAAACACAGTAAAACGTAGTTGTTTTAATTGAAAGAAGTTGATGTCCTGACTGCCTTGACTCAACTTGTCTTTTTAAGTTCAATTCTTCCTTTTGATGGGGGCATTTTCCAAGTGTTTGAGAACGAGGCTGATGAAATTTTAATGTGAAAATCAATGATCTTTGTAAAATAGTAACATAATTTGCATAGGGGCAAGTAAAAACTGACCTCACGTAGGGTCACAGTGAGGAAACAACAATTCTGAGATTTTAAGCATAAATTTTCAAGAATGAACTCAAGGTGTGAGAATAAAGTCGTGATTTTCCAGAAATAGTATTACAATTTAAAAAATTGAAATACTATAAGAAAAGTCAGAAAACTTTGTGAAGGTGGACTTCAGTACAGGTCTCTTAATTCTTTTGGCCCATAAGCACCACATTATATTGTGTATCAGGACTGAAAAGAATTTGCAAGAAACTGCGTTTATCCTGAAGAAAAAAACTACAGTTGGAGGAAATGGCCTCTTTTTGGAGGCTGTCCAAGCACCTGTCTGTTTTGTTCATTTCTGCATTAAACGTTGTGAAGTTCCGACTTTATTTCTCGTAAATGTGTGATTTTATTCTCAAAATCTAAAAAAAAAAAAAAAAATTCTAATAATAATTAATTCATTGTGGTCCTAAAACCTTTTGTCTGTATGTATGTTTGTAAAAATGATTACTGTTCTCAACTCAGGCTGCGTTTTGGAATTAGCAGGTTTTTATTGTGCGTTGCATCAAGAACTTCTAATATCCATCTTGCAGACTGATAATGAAGATAAATATCTAGTTTATGTACTGTGGTTCTGATCCTCCATTAATGGAGCAGCTCACAGCAGCACGACTTCATGCTACAGTGAGTGATTACACCAACCCTGGGCGTGTGTGTGTGTGTGCTTTGATGACAACTTTTCCATCACAGAATTTTGCTCGGTGACATTTTTGGTGTCTGAGCTCCTCACCTGCTTCCCCGACGCCACTGAAGCATTGCTCGCCGCTCTTGCATGTGGTTTTCGAGGTGATGCACAGCGACCCAATTCCCAGGCTGCACTTGTAGCACTCCAGAGCCTGGCCTGGTGTCAGCGGGGCAGAGGAGATGAGGAGAGGAATCGGGCCAAGAAGGAAGAAGAATGAAGTTATTACAATTGGGTTTTCAAACAGTCTGTAATTGCGAGGTGAAAGGGGCGGGAGGACGGTTGACTTTCAGGTGATGCACCTCATGACCCGAGATTTTGGAACAACTATTGATGCATCTGACCCCAGACACACCCAGGCACATCGGCACATACGGAGGCGCTTTATCTTTTCCCTACTGTAGCTTTGAGGACTGCGGCAGTTAAAGGCTATTCACAAAAATGTAAAAACTGTACGGAATGAAAAGGGCAGCAACTACGCTCAAGACGTTATTGCTGTCTGGTAACATGGAGTAAACACCTCCGGTGATTTTATTTACTGCTGGACAAAACCTGTGCTTTTACAACCTTTCCCATCAGCAACTTCCTGTTGCTGACAGAACACACGACCAATTTGTATGCCTTTATTCCATGTGGTGGTCATTGTCTAAATAATCTGAGTTTGAAACAAATTTACAGCAATTTGTTTGTCTTTGAGAAACCCTGGAAAACAGCGCCCCTTCAGGTCGTGTCTCTCGTGCAGCATCAGCGGCAGGAAGTGAAAAACACAAACATTTGTTTTGCACAGAATCTTTACAGTTATTGAGTCGAAAATACGCGGCCATTTTTACAGTGACAACCTCTGACCTCAGTCTTGAGGTTAAAACCCTTTCAAAACGAGTTGAAGTTTAAAACATACTTCAAAAAATAAAATGTATTTGTGGACTTTTTAATCCTATATCCAACATCTAAAAAGTGTAGAGACAAAAGGCAGCGCTCCCCTTCTAGAGAGAAGAACCCGAACATTTAATTACTCGCATGCTCAAGTGGAATTCTCCTCTTGTATTCCAGGCATGTTGCCTAAACCTGCCAGACACGTAACAGGTAGCAAGTCAAGATGTTTTTCACACACAAGTTTCAGCTCATTGGAATTCCATGTGGACAAGTAAAACATAATGTTTGAGAGTGTCATGTCCTGACATCAGTTTTACACCCATAAAAGCGTTACGGTTAGCTGTACACTCACTGCTTTATTTGTGTAGCGTGTGACGAGATACAGGTGTTAACAAGTTATCGGGTAAAATGCAAATGAGCTTTCCAGTTACAAGAAGGCTCTTTTTTTTTTTTTTCCTGCATCGGATCTACTCAACAGAACTTGAATGTCGAGTCTTTGGAGCTGCGGTGCGATTTCACGAAAACTTTGCTTTTCTTATTCGTACGACTCTCCCTCACACATCCCCAAATGTTAAACTTTGTCACATTTTACTCATAAATGTCCTCAAAGTATAAAAGCAACTGTGTGATTAGAGGAAAACAACTAATGAAATGAATGTCTAAGCAGCAGTGGGTGCCGTCACTTAAAGGAGAAGCCCAGTACGTTTCAATCTAAGCCTAATTTCCTCCACTTTCAGACCTCTAAAATTCCACAAATACATTATTTATTTTATTTATTTATGTATTTTTAAGCAAGTCCCTCCAGTACAGCATTTGGATGCTGGGATCATTTGGCTCAGCAAGGCTATAAAAATGCAACAATATGGGGCAAGTCAAAACAATAAACCGCTTTGTTTCCCCCATTTTTCAAATCCCTTCTTGTCTCACTGTAGGTATCTGCTCCATGTTACCAGACACCTGCTGTAACACGTTTTCTGGCCTGAACAAACTCCATACCGGAGCAACTTTTAGAGCCTCAAGCGCAGGACGAAAAAGGGCTGAGGTCGAGAAAGACTCTGAGTTCTCCTGTAAGAAGAAGTGACTGGCTGAAAGTGGAAACGCAGTCAGTCAGTGACGACTCACTGAAGTAGTAAAAGTACCTGCTTCTTGAGTTTGCCAGAGCTGGGAGGGAAGATACAGCTGGAGGCACCGAAACCATTGTAGGAACCTGTTGCCCCAGTTTTTACACCACTGCCCCATGACTGGAGAACGCTGGCAATGACGTCCTTGTCCAAAAATTCTAAATAAGAAGCATGCTTGGGAACTCCCTTCTCAAAAAAACTATTAATAAGTGTGCTGGAAGAGCCCGATTTTGGTTGTGAGTGACCTTTCAATGATCACTGTTTCTCAGACATCTAGAGCTCGGCCGCAGGAAAAACAGCCGTGAGAGAAATATTACGAAATATTATGAGAATTTAGTTGAGTTTTATGAGAGAAAATGTCTTAAATTTAGTCAGTTAGGACAGATATCAGAAGAGGACTCGGAGGAGGCTGTAAAGTTGTAAAGTTACCACTCGAGTCTCGTGTTACACCTTTTGTTCTCACAACATTTCGACTTTTTTCCCCTCAGAAAACTAGAACTTTTTTTCTCGTAAATGTACGGCTTTATTCTCAGAAATTGTTTTCAATGTGGCTCCAAATCTGCATTGTAGTGAGAAGATTTAACTAAGCTATTTGTTCTTTAGAAAGGGATCTTTGCGCAAGGACCGGCAAACAAGGGCTCTGTTTGCTGGTCTGTCAAAGCCACTTGAGCGATGCTGATTAAATATTTACCTGCAGCGGCTGACACACACAAAGTTTCTTCTAAAGATAATTTTGACGTTTGCTGATGTGACTCATCAATATTTTTCAAAGTGGACAGCTTGCCGCCTTTCATCACACTCCAAAAAGTGACGCCTCGTCCGACATCATCTTAAATTTGCCATGCTTTGTGGGCCGGGCGTGTGAGCGAGTGTTAGAGAATGGGGAAAATATCACGGCGAAGCTTGAAAAATGTTTGAGCTATGATTTGATTGGACTGGGATGATATGGGACGGCCTGATGTCCCACGGGGGTCACGCCTAACATGCTGGTTTCAGTGTACATATGACTTCTGAGGGGGGTTCGGGCCATCCTCTCATATATGGTACAACGGTGAGGAAAATACAGTCACGTGGTGCCACGCCCGGGCGCACCTGTACCCTGCTGCTCCTGAAATCAAGCCGGACCAGTCCTGATATTGCAAACTCATGAGTCATTTCGTCAACAAAAACACAGACAAAAACGTTACACAAACAAATGTGGTCCAAAGATCTCAGGGCGGAGTCACACAGGGCTCGCCACCATGTAAATTGGCGGCAATCTCACACGTTTGCAACACATTCTCTACTTGAGCGCATGATGGTCAAAATGCTCATTCGTGCACGTTTATCGATCTTTAACAAGCCTATTCGGGATGGCTCATACCAAACAATATGACACAGATACACATGCTGCTCTTTAAAAATACATTTCTTACAAACGAAATGTGCGTGTAATTAAATAGAAATGTTTGTACTAACATATTAAAGAAGAGCGAATGGGACATTACAGAAATACTAAATACTTAAATAAAGATAACCGAATAAATAAATGTGACACGAGTAGGAATAAAACTAAAGGAACTTCTAGATTTCTGCTACATTATTGGGTTTTGTGTTGGGATGAACTACACTCTGGAAGGGGAAAACAAAAACAAACAAACATGTTTAATACAGTTTCTGCATTGTTTGGGAAATTTGATTCAATAATGATTAAAAAAAAGTGGGTGGTGTCTCTATTGAGAGCTGAGTAGCTCGTGAGTCCAGATCCTGCAGCCTCCATCTGCCCACTAAAGCCTGGCTGAAGCCTGAAAAAACCTGAAAATGGAGATACTTCACTCTACTTTAGTCCTAATGTGAGGGGGGGAAATGTAGAACTCCATACGGAGAATGTGTGCTTTATGTTTGTCTTTTTATGATGCGTCTCTCTGGAATAACATGTAAGTTACCTGATATCATTCCACGTATCAACACCCGAGAAACGGCTCCCTTATTTATTCAATCATGCTCTTGTTAACAGGCTAAGAACAAGCGGAAATAGGAGAATGCTTTGACAAGAAATCTCGAATTAAGGGGTATTGTAATTGTAACATATCATGACTTTCAGTTAATGAGACTAATTAGGTTATAAGAGTACTATAGTTAAGTTTTAAGGATGGTATTTGAATACTGTAGTGATTTATTCTGCCTGAAAGTCGGCAAAAAAACCAAAAAAACAAACAAACAATTAAATCATGTAAAATCTTTCCAATCTTTGCTCTTTCCTTCCGGTCTGAGCTCTGAGGTGTGGCGGCCTCCATGAGCACAGCCAGCCTGATACTGCCCCCTACTGCTCCATTACTGCAAGTGCAGCGTGGTAAGCAGCGGCCGTTTTGGAGGCCGAGACCCCGTTGACTCTGACAGAGAGATTAAAAAAAACAAAACAAAGCAAACACGGAGGAGTTGCAGGTCTGTGTCGTCCCGGACATGATATCTCGCCTGTAATCGCTGTTTTGGGAGTCCTTCATTTCCACCTGCTCCTCCAGATCTTAAAGGAAAAAAGGGGTCGTTTCTAGTGGCAACATTTAGTCACTAACGATTCAGCAGCTCAGCCTTTTGAAAGCTGCAAATCCCTGTTGTTCTCACAGCTCCCTGGCTTAAGTTACAGTCACAACCTGCCGGTAGAGACCTGAAAACAGGCAGTGAGGCAAATATGCTAACAAGTTTATGAATAGCATTACGTCCTTTGATGGGTGATAGTCATCGCCCTCACAATAAAAGCTCACAGAAGATAAAGTTAAATAGAAACGGGCGGGTCTGCTCTGGTCTGACGGGGGATTAGGGCTCCCAAAAACGCCCACATGAGACATCTGTCGCCTTCTGATTTCATTTTGTCAGAATAATAAAACTTGAAACTTGTTTGGGGTTGAGAAGAAGTTAATCCTGGTCCTTTCTGACTTTCTGCATCGAATCTGAGGAATTCCCAGCCATCTTTATTACAGAGGGAGGCACTTTTGTCTGTTTTGCTGGCGGCGGTTGCTCGGGGAAGCTGCTCAGTTACCTGTAACATGTTGACTTCAAAAACCAACCAGGCTGCCATGTGAAATCGTGCACTTTTTTTCCCCCCAGAGTGCACACACACACACACACACACACACACACAGACACACACACACACACACACACACACACAGACACACACACACACACACACACACACACACACACACTTTAGACCTCAGGGAGACGTGACAAAGAAATATGTAATTATCTGCATCTGTGTCACAAACAACCATTTGTTGAGCTGGGGTCCACATTGTGGCTTTAAAGCATCCTGGACCAGAACACAGTTCCCGCTGGGAAGGGTGTGGTGTGAAACAGGAGACAGGAACAACAAAACTGAGGGGACCCCACCCGTGATAGACCCAAAACACAATGGTGGAAGACCAGCGCTCTGGCCAAGGACCCTGTGTGCCAGCGGAATCTGAGACCCGGGCAAAAGCCTCTGAGCGTTACTGCGTGAGGAATTTCTCATGCGTTGGCTGGCAGGTTGGGACATGATTCAATTTTTAATAACGTCTGAAGGGGGGGGGGAAAGAAGATGACGAAGAAGAAGAAAATCCTTTTACCACAAACAGGCAGCCTCGCCCTAAACGGCAATAACAGTATTAGAGTGAATCCTGGGGCGCACCGGAGCCGGAGAAAAAACAAACAACAAAAACACAGCCTGCGTCATTTCATCATTTTAGTTCTCTTTTCCTCCTACTAGTAAAGAAACAAGTTACATAGTCCAAAAAAGTTTGAAAATAGCGTCTTGTACAATTGAACATTTCTGCATTATTTCTCGTCTGCATCACAATATGATGACAACTAAAAACAAACAAAAACGTTAGCGTGCTGCTACTTTTGCGTGGGCTGACATTGTGCCAGGCAACTTTTAATTCACTGCTTCATCTCAGGG
>KV751318.1:4402086-4420792 GCA_001698575.1 Mola mola | reverse complement strand
GGGTGGGTGCCCCGGCCCCTAAAACCAGGCGAGCGCAAACAGACCCAGAGAAAAGCACCACTTAGCGCGCACACACACACACACACGCCAAACCCTGGCAAGCTAAATGACTGTGAAGGTTCTCAGTCAACCAGGTCCTATTAATGTCGGAGTGTTTAGTAGGAAGCAACTGGACTTCAAGATAACAAGTCCAGATACTTCCCAATAAACACTCCGAGACTGGCAGGCTAAACTATCAGGCTCTCTTTGACGCCAACAGAAGGGGTTTGGCCGGATCTGATCGGCGTTTTGGGGTCCGATTCCTCCCAGTAAAAACAAAAATGGAGTCATGGGAAAAAAAAACAAACAAGCAAAAAAACAAGCCCGCAAACTAAAAAACAATAACGTCCAACTGCTTGGACACTTTTTGACCAGAGAGACACAAACTCAACGCAGTTCACGTGGAAAACTGCGGATTCTTTTTTCTTTAACAATTAAAACGTCCCACAGCAGGATATTTTAATATAAAATCTCTTTTTATTATTATCATTATTTTAAATGTGCGCGTGCTTAGACGAGTCATTTAGAAAATGTTTCTTACCGATTGCAAAGCAGAATCCGACCGCGAACAGCTGGAGGATGATTCTGTTCATCTTGACAGGGAGGAATACGTTCACAACTTCTTTGCTTTTGAAGAGCAGCTGTCTGCGAAGTTCAGACCGTTAGTTTGATCAACGGCAAACTTCTTTTATAACATTCCGCCTCCCGTCCGAGCGTCACCGTCATCCAATCAGAGGACGTCCTCTGGATCATCCACCCAGCTCTTCCTCCTCTCTCTTGTTGTTTTTTTTTCAAGTTATGTCCCCTCACCTGTGTGGTCCACAGGTGAGGGGGACATTTCATTCCAGCAGCGTGTCAAGGTGTGACAATCTCACGACGGGGGGCGACGTGGATTGTGACATCAGGGACAGGTTTCAGAAGTACAACATGAAACGGTCACAAACAGGCTGTCACGGTTAACTTCCTGTGTGGAAAAATGTCGTGGGACACACAGAGCCACTGAACTTTTGGAGTCATCCCTGCGAATTTGGCAATAATTGAAGCTCCTTCTTCAGGCGGCCAAATCAAAGAATGTGAATGGACAGAACACCTCTCGCTGACAGATAAAGTTAGCTTACAAGTGTCCCTGTTTCAGTGGAAAGCTACACTGACATAACTGTCCCCTTTAGGGAGAATTCCCACCACACTGTCGGCTCCATCAGACCGTATGAAGTATCACAGCCTTTAACAACACACACACACACACACACACACACAGAGCCGTGCTGGTCCTCAGCAACTGGTGGGACACCCAGCAAGTCCCTTCAAACAATACATTTAGTTCCTCAGTTAAATCATTACCTGATTCATCAGAGCTTGCCTGAGAAGCAGGGCCGCTCATACAGGGGCTTTCAGGGGCCCAGACCACAAGGTGGGGGGCGTCTGGGAAGACCATCCTAACCTAACTTTATTTTGAACATTATATTTATTCCTGCTTGAGCCAAAAGTAACTTGTTTTACAACGAGATCCGGCTTAGCTGAGAATGGATGTGGCTGACGAGGCTAACGGTGGCCCAGAGGGCTAACGCCACTAGCCACTAAGGAGAGAGCCTGCAGCTGCTGCGAAGAAGAGGTGAGAAAGAGAGAAAAGGAGAACCCAGCCTTCCCCCTGTGAGCGGGTCTGTGCAGGACCGGCAGGTGTAGAAAGGTGTGATGAATTCGTTGCGAAACGCTTGCGGGGACTCAGAACTTCAAACTGCCGCACAATGTTAACTGTTTGACCACCACGGCGTCCTGTGTGGCTCCGCTCCACTGTCTGCTGGAGAGGCCAACCGGAGCACTTTACCTCGTTTTAGCCCCTGGTGGAACCCCCAGTTAAATATTATTAGGTTTTTTGATGTAATGTCTAAAAAAATGAGTAACTTGCTTAAAAAATTTAAAAGGTTTCATTTATGAGACATTGTTTTGAGAGACTGTTCAATAATTAAATTGTTCAAATCATTTTAGTGTTCTACTTTGTGTAATTCATTTGTTGTGGGTTCCTGGTACCTGGTCTGTTTACCATGTTTCGTCTCTGTTTGCCTTGTCGTTTATCTTGTTTTAAGTTCGGCTGCTGTATGTACTCATGCACAGGGGAAACATTTCCACCGCGGGATAAAAAAGTATAGCTTCATTTGATCTTATCTTAGATAAGGAGTAAAAAAACAATGAAAATGTGTCACTATTGAGAGAGTTTTTCGCTATAATGACTTGAGATTTAATAAATAAATAAAAAAACAAAAATGTTATCATATTGGTTCCTATTCTCCATACATATCATAAGCAGCCACTACGGAGCTAAACTTGCACGCAAACAGTCTACTATTGCAAACTGCTAACACACAGAATACAACTTTATTCCACCTGACAGACAAGTATGTGCGAGTTCCCTGGTTCTGTTCGCTATTATTTGATTATCGCTGGCAGTCGCTGGGCTGTCAGATATAAGTCAAATCATCTGCAGGTTTCCCTTGAGGCGCCGTGCACCTACACAGCCACGGCTATAAGGCAGCCAGTATTCCCAAAATAAAGCTAAAAATGGTCGACTTTTGCTGAGATTTTTAATCACACGGAGGTACGGCTGAAGACTGAGCTAAATTTCAGATTAAAAGCTGCGCATAAGAGAGGGGGGGGGGGGAATGTGACATTTAAGTGAGAGGCGTGAATTTTTGACTGTGAGAGCTGAAGCTGAAACTCTTGTACATTTGCATGTGCATCTGTGCCTCCAGTGTCATGCAAAATGTTGAATCCTGAAGTGAGAAGCTACAGAGGCGAAAAACACCAGCACAGGCTCAGAGTAGTTCATGTTTGCTGTGTGCTTGGCCTTTAGAAAAAAGCTGAGGCTGTGTGTTTGAATGGCCTGAAGCATTGTTGCTGTCCGGAGAATCAGTTGTCCGGGCGCTCCTATGTACATTACCAAAACTAAACGGAGGCAAAGAGGGAGAGAGGCTCCCGCAGGCCCATCCCTCCCACTATGGGCTCCATAAAGAAGCTGCTGTGACGAAACGGCCTCGTTTCGAGCTGAAAATAATCCTCACAAGCAAGTCTGGGCTGGCCCGGAGCGCCTCTCTGTGCGCTCTTACTCCTGTGTTTGCAAACACAAGCAGACAAAAAGCATTCAGTGATGACTGACAGGAGGAGCTGTGAAACTGCAAACATCAGCCACAGAAAGTGTTTGAGGCAGTGGGTTTGCTGTTGTTCTTTCCTGCTTTGAGGAGAGGAAAGGGGGTCAGTTATGGAATGGCATCTTCAGAGTGATCCAGTGCTTTGCAGAGAGGGAGGCCTGTGAAACGCTTCTATTGTGTTGCCCACAGATCCCGTGAGTCTCTCACTTTGGGAGGAGGCAGGAACGAGGCAGACTAACTTCTTCCTCTATCGGTCACGGCGAGGACAGCAGAGTCAGCGGGGACACAAAAACTGTGGGAAAGGGGAAGGGGAAGACCAAAAGTGGGGACCTGTAAATATTGAATCGCAGCAGGCTGAATGTGTCCGTTTTTGCACTAAGCGTCAGCGTCAAAGTGGAAACTGACCCAAAGTTAATTCTAAATCTTAAATACACAAACTGCACAGCCCTTTGACATCTTAAGAGCTAAACATTGGGGACCTGCATGTGGACTATGATTTTCAGGGGCTCTAGCTCCAGGGTTTAACGTTTGGCTGGTTGGTTTTTGTGGCAGGAAACGCTCCAAACACTTCAGAAAATGGATACAACATCATTGCCGTGTATCTGGAGTACAGTAAATCCGTGAAAGCGTCTGTCACAGTAGGTAATCTGATGCAGAGATTGGCGAGACTACAATAAATCAAGTACTGACATTCTCACAATGACAATGGTTACATGTGGACGTAAAGAAGATATAGTAAACCAAGTATTTGCATTATTTAGTGATACAACCTTTAGATGACAACTGCTACCTGCTCATAAGCAGCTCATGAGTGCATATTTCAGCTTTCCACTGTGGTATTAGTGTTTGTTTTTGGCATTCCTAAATGTGATTTTTAGGCCAAGGTCATTTGTTGTGAAAAAGCACATTTTGCCGCTACTTGAATTGCAGAACAAGCTGGTTCAGGCTATGTGATGGACTCAGGGATTAGGTGAAAAATGAGACCAGTTAGACCTATCTATGCTAATTCCTTCTGGAGACATGTCCCAAAAAATGCCTTGAAAGCCCATAGGGTAATGATCTGCAGCTAGTGCTGTCAGCTACCAAATTACACCACAATGACACCAGTGTTACGATTTACGGTTTACTGGGTCCAAGCTGTTTGAAAACGGGGTTATAAATTCATTTTAGCCAAAGTCGTGGATGGACTGACTGGCAGACCCAGGATGGTTTTTACGGCGATGCGGACATATGTCACAGGACCAGTAAAAGCTTTGACCTGCAGGTGGCGCTACAGGAAGTTTTAAGAAAGCCTGGACAAAGCTTCTTTTGGGTCGCTGACAGTGTTGTGTTCTCACCAAAGACTGCACATCATCCCAGCGAAGCATCGCAATGGTGGAGATTATTCTATTCACAAGGTCATGTGGGGCTCATGAGGGAACCCCTGACACGGATGCAAGAAAGCATCCAGTCAGAAGATTATTATTTTTCCAAGAAGAAGACAGTGCACCCAAGCAGAAGATTAAGCTTCGCTGGAACATCTTTAAAACCTACATGATCTCAAACAAGTGAGAATTTGTAGCAACCTGACTGAGGACAGAGGAACAACTGCAGAATTGAGATGTGCAAAGCGGAGACATCATTAAAAAAAATATTCAAACAGACTTCTCACCACTGTAGAGGAGGCAAAACAACATCAAAGTCATCTGACTCTCCACCAGATTTTCTAAAATTATTCCAAACCTCAGCTCAAACTGAAGCATCACATGTGTAGAGCTTAAAAGGCCTGTTCTCTGTATCCTACCTATTTTTGTGCAGTTCCTGTCTGTGGCTGGCATGTTTCCTTAATAGATGTATCTCTTCTAAAGACGCATCCCAACCCGCCCCCTGCAAAAAGAAAATAAGAGAGGAAAATGGTGTAAGAATGCTTCAGGGTTTTGCAAAGGCTGTGCACACAACTACAGTCACAGAGAGGGACTGTGCCGCACTCATATTATTGAGCAGACCATTAGAGGACTGTCTCCTCTCTACAACGTCTGGATGTCATGAGACATGTTTTAAAAAAAAAAAAGAATCGTGATTCCTCTTCACAAAGCTATAATGAGTTGCTGAAATGAGTGGAGGAGCTGGAGGAGGAGAAGGGCAGGTCCTGAGCTGCGGTTTGTGGTTGTCCTGAGTCATGAAGGAACCTCGTCGTCTCCCTGTGGAAAAACTGACAGGGTAAGGCCGCATGGAGACAGCTCAGCCCTGCCAGTCATTCTGCTAGATACTGCTGCCGTGCAGAGGGGAAAAACAATCTTCATGAGTCATATGTAAGGAAGCCATACAATAATGTGCAGTTATGGCTCGTGTTTCAAGGTGTTTTGTTTGTATGGCTAACAGCGGAGCATATTTTCAATTTACATCGGTATTGAAATTTGCATCCCGTATCTGAAGGGTTTAAGAAAAAAAGCAAAAAATAAAATCTTAATTAAAAGTAGTTCTGATCTTTCAAATGCATCTGGTTTTTTAGTGTTTGTGAAGGTTTCCCCACCAAAGTCATCACTCAGAATAACTCAGAATCTGCAACCACACCCAGAAGCAAAACACCCATCATTCCTTGCTCTCACCAGAGAGAAGTCCAGGCAAAGCTTGAAAACACAAACATAAACAGCCAGAAACATATGCTTCATGTGTTACATGATTAATATGTTTACAAGTGCAGTATTTAACAGAAAAATAATGCTTCTAATGGGCATCACACTCTCTACTGACGCTGTGGCAGGAGGGCAAAACTGCTGGCTTAAAGAAAACAGAGGACAAGCGATTATGAAAAGAAAATATAAGTTTATTGAGAATTCTGAATCCTGCTCACCCTTCCACAGTAGCAGAAAACACAACACAGATAAACATTAGTTAAAATCTGGACACATAAATACCGCTTTTCTTCCATCATGAACTCCAAAAACATCCTGTTCCAGTCACTCAAGGGAGGCCAGCAGAGTGTCTGCACCTCTGCTCCCAGAACAATGAAACGAACAAAAATGAAGAAGCAGCTGGTGTTCTGACCGTCTCTAAAACTGAACATAAATGAGATTGTGCCATTGAAGAGACACCAGTGGGATCAGTGCAGTGGTGGTGTGAGCTCAAGGATTCAGATTGTCTAAATTCCTGTCTCCGGTCTCCTGCGTGATCTACAGGAACAGTTTCACATTTAGGGAAATAACTAAAGACCCGTACCCGTCTACTCTTTGCATTTCCCAAAACATCAAAACTATTTCTTCAGGGAGAGGGGATGCTATGAGGGAAGGGCTGCCACGATGCAATGGGGATGGCGCATCTTGCCAAAATGTATGTTGAATTTTCACTACCAATATAGATGACTGTTTAACACGTGCACAGACGGCAGGAAGAACAACACAGGTGGATAACAACATGCCAGGAAATCGTAGTAATTCATTTCTACCTGACCTCCTCTAATAGCAGGAAAAAAAAAAAAAAAAAATTTTTTTTTGACCTGTTGAGAAAAACAGAAAGAAATCTGGGTGTTTTCTCTGAACGTTAAGGCAAATTCAGACAATCTGGTGAGAGAATTAGTGACCAAGAAAACACTCCTGTCGCCGCCGTCCAACTGTCCCTGCAAATGCCAGCCTGAGTGTACATGCACTGGGGTTGGGGTGGGGAGAGGAGGTTTCCAATGACGGAGGGTTGTGTGAACACTTACCAAACTGTGCCAAACACAGAGCCAGAGGTAAAACCCAGCCAGCTTTCCTGCGCCCGGATACAAAGCCTTTCCGTCAGGGTAAACATTTCCTGCTGTGTCACCCACCAGTTACCTTTTTATCACGAGCAGCAGAAACAGCATCGAGCCCCAGTAATACTCAGCCTTCACCTCCTGCCTTCTGCACTTATGAGTTTGGTAAGGTATGTCCATGGAAATCCCAAGTGAGTGGATGCATTTATTCATTTCTTTCATGTATGAGTGCATGTACATGTATGTTTGTGTGTGATTAAGATCATGGCTGTGTGTTATTTTTGTTTCACTCACTCTAATCTAAACCAAAACAATACAGTCTTTAAGGAAGGAAGGGGGTATCTGGAAAGCTTTGGTACACGCAGATGACCCCTTCCCTTCTCATGATATTTCTTGTCTTCTGTCATTACAGATCCTCATCCTTCTCCTCCTCCTCCTCCTCCTCCTCCTCCTCTGCTCTGGACGCTTTAGCGGATGGCCTTGACGGGGCTCTTGAAGCTGGAGGCCGCCTGCAGCTGCAACTGGTAGGCCATGGGGTGGATCTTAAACCCGTACAGCCTGGACACACAGGAAAATGAATAACATAAGTGATCATTTTTTTTTCCCCTGTCTGCACTGGTTAACATGAACCATTTGCATGAACAGACAAAAGCACAATATAAACTCCAAATGAAACCTATAATTGCAACACAAACATGTGCATTAGCAATAATGTTTTTTTTTCCCCATTGGTGATGTGTTTACTTATAGGGAGGGAACAGTGTTTTCCTATCATGCCACCGAGACTGTGTCTTCTCGAAACATTGTCCGTAAACAGATGTCACATCCAGATGAAACAGGATCCAGGAAAAGAATGAGGACATGTCAAAAATATCCCTTAAGAGGGTCTGTGGCAAAGAAAAGCTTGTAATCCCTGCTAGTTTGAAATTTAGACCAGTTCTCCGTTTTTTTTGAAAATGCAATTCTTTATAGCTTAAGTAATAATCTGGTTTATCAGTTATCTAAGAAAGAATCAGGAAACATTTTGATAACACATTAATCAGTGAAGCTGAAAAGCTAAATATTTCCTAGCTTTAGTTTTTAATTAGATTTTATTTGTCCATGTCCACACTGATTGATAATTTGCAAAAAAACGAAAACACTTAAAAACAATATTTTTCAACGCATTTTCTAAATTCTAAAAACAAAGAAGGGAAGAAAAAAAACACTCCAGTTACTGTGTATTTGTGTGCACATGTAACAGACTATTTGGGAGAGTTGGAGGGGTGGACTGTATCAACACCTAATGGTCCTATTGTTGCCTGTGTGAGATCTCCGGAAAAAGGATTTATTATTTGTTTTTTTTTCTTTTAAATGGGGGGAAAAAATATCCATTATTGTGGAAAAGACCTGTGCTCAGGTACATCAAGAACATGAATTAAAAATGAGTATGAAACAAACACCATGGTTGATAATGTGGGTAACCGTAGCAATAAGCTTCCTGACTGCAGTGAACACACCGTGCCCTCCACACAGCAGCCTGTGCAGATCAATGATGACACACTGTGCTGCAGCAAAGGAGCACATCTTCCAGTATGGTCCGTTATACGAACCTTGGGACAAACTGGTTGGCGGGCCTCTTGGGCCTGTACTCAGGGTGAACCATGAAGAGCATGTGGGGGAAGCCAGTGCCAAAATAGGCTCCATCTGTGTGGTGGTGCCTGGAGGACTTTGGTGTGTAGACATCCATACATTTGGGACAGTAGAGCTTCACCATGGCCTCTCCGGGGATGTCCGACAGACCTGCAGAGGAAGAGAGCCGGAAACTGGATTACATGGACAGAATGAACACACTACAAACACAGCACTGACTTAGACTGGTACACTGCCAGTACAGTACACAGAGAGAGTATTTAGGCTGTCACCCAAATCTGATAAGACTGAAAATATTCAATTGTGTATATTAAGTACAGTCCTACTTGACTGTCGTCAAAACCAAAGATTTTTTTGATTTGTATAGAAACAAATGATATTGTAAGGAGTGGACTGCCAGCTTTATGAAACAAAGACAGCTGTGAAAATGCACAGAAATAAAACCTACTGTAAGAAAAGTTGCACAACAGAGGAAAGCATTACAGATTAAATTGAAATATAATGAGTGAGTGAAAACAGGCCGTTGGGAATAAGTGACTACAAAGGACCACATCCTGTGAGGAAAGAGAAATTACAAAAAAACCCCGAAAACATTACCGTTGAAAAAAATGTTACATATTCATTAAGAACCCTCGTGACCAAAACTTAACTCAAAGGATCAGGATAGTGTGACGACTGTGGTGACCATATGTTTATTCCCATCATTTCCAGCTGGCTTGTGCCACTTTACCACATATTATACAACACACCTTAGTAACACTACAAAGATCGAAAACACCGAATTCTTTATACTTACCGATAGGAAGCATAGGTTGATTTTCACAATAGACCCGGGGACAATAGCCAAAATCTCCCTGTTGATACTTCTCCAACTGTAAATTAGAAATGACACAAGTCAATAAAAATCATTACAGATTACAAACACATTTAATGAATATTTTAAAGGATGCTTCTTATTGAATCTGCACCTCAGGGTTCAAACATTTCACAATGCTTCAACTATTGTGTAGGAAGCTTGTTAACATCATCTGATTACTGTAAGGAGAGGATGTAAATTCAGTATTTGAGAGAAAAGGACTCTATTGGATTAATGAAAAAAAGAAAGTTAGTTAAATTTCCGCAAGTGTTGTGAAACAATGCTGACAAAGAAATAAAAGTAAGAATGTTTTAGAATTTAGTTGTAGTGCAAATATTGTTTCTGATAGTCCTGCATCCTGTAGTTTCTGTTCGTTTGTCCACTTCCTGCTCAAAAGAAACAAATCCTGGTTTCAAAACAGTCTAACAAGCAGTAAAAGGAATAATTCCACATTTGAAAAATAAAAAATTCCACCAAACAATATAGTTCAGTATGGCATGGCACACTTGGGAACAGTAAAGCTCACAGGTGTGTTTCCAGTGGCGACCGAACCGTTGCGTGGTGGATGGGGTACACACTGGACTGCTACAGCCATGGAAGTTAAGTAAGAAGCATGATATCATAGCAACACAACACAGAGAAGCCCGCCAATAAATTCAATGAGGAGACCTCAACAAAAATAAGCCTGTAAGTAAACAAAGGAAACGAGGGAGGACATCCAGCATTTCACTTTACAAATATTCATTTTATGATCGATAGAACACGTGTGAGTCCGCCCCACTAACATTTTTTATCGTGGTTGGTACAGGACTTGGGGGAGTGTTCCTAAAATCATTAAGTCTTATTTTCAAAAGGGTTTAACCACAGGAAAGACTCATCGCATCAGAATGTGAATCCTTCAACCACAGGCCCATTGTGATGCTCCTCTCCTTCCATGAATACTTAAAACAGATTTATCTTCCGTACATTTAATTATATGTCTATTAGCTATTAGTCTATTAGACTGCTACTACAGTCATGTGTATACAGGATGAATATTAGGGGAGGGAGATAACACCCTTGAGTAGAACCAGTGGAGGAGTGCAGATGATTGGAGGATGAGTTGTTTACTCTCACACGCTGGGATCTGTCATTGAAAAAGTCAAGTATCCATCCAACAAGATAGGATCTAAATTTAATGGGTTCATTTGTTTAACTGCTAAAAGATGTGGCTGGATTTTATTAACAGCAGAGGATATATCAATAAATAAAAGTCACCATCCGCAATCAAGTCCCATTTCTTTTAAGTTTTCCAGAGAGTTCAACAGCAATAAAGCCAGCACTACTGTTCTGAAGTCATTTAGTGCTGCAGCAGTTTTAGTCTTTCAATAGGGAAAGTGATTGTTTCCTTATCACGGGGACTTTCTGCTGCTTGAAAGACAACGTAAAGTTGTAGTGGAAGATGTTAATCAGATGCTCAGCACAGATTTGAAGCACATGACCACAGATGTTGTCAGGCCCAGGACACTAACCAGCCTGTGCAATCAAATCACCCACGCTCCAGACCTTCACCTGACGTTTCTGCACCTTCTCTATCGTCAACACAGACTTGTAAACAGGCAGAAGATACACTGTGTTATGGTGTGAGGGTCCAAAGGTGGGGCCAGTTTAAGATTTATATGCACCCTTAATGGAGCCTACTCAGGTTCCATTAAGGGTACTCAGTGTTTTCTATAAGTCACAATGATTAAAGTCACTCAGTTCAATATTTTAGCATCAAGTGATATCAACTGGGGTGAGTGCACAACTTTAGAGATGATGTCCGATGCGACTTTTACAGCGGCTCTAGGATGAATGTGAACAACAGTGATGAACAAGTAAAATGTCTGTTAATCTGTTTTGATAGCCTACTATTTGGTATAAAACTCAAAGCTATTGATTTTATTGTCACATTATGACAAAAAAGCATCAAAATCTTTACACTTCAGAGGTTGAGACAGACAAACATTTGAGACTAACTAATATAGAATAAAAATTTGAGCTCCATTACAGAGGTCACAGTGACACCATGTGGACACTACAAGAACCGTGACAGGTTAGCTTGACTTCCCTTGTTTCCATTTTCACTTTTAGGATGCAAGAGCTCTATTACAGATGTCACTGGAGTGAAAAACTATAAACTTCAACTTTTGGGCACACAAATCTGGAAAAAAAAAAATCCATTCATTGTAGAGACTTAAACAATGTAAATGCTGTGATTATGCATCTGAACTACAGTTTTTACCTATTTGGTAATATGATGTAAGTCATCCATCATTACAAAGTGAACAGAAATATGGAAATCTGTAAACCTGATCGTGTATGTCCGTCTCGTGTTTCAAAGGTGGTTTCAGCCCATGAAATCTGACCCTGAATTATAAATTCAAATCTATGTGGCAATAAATCTTACCTGACCAAAATGTTATTAAGCTACTGCATCCTGTTCAATCATTACAGCTTTTAAAATTCTGATACTGTGACTGAAAACCATTTGCTTTATTATACAACTACTGTAAACAAGTTAATCCCAGGTTTGATTATTTTTCTAATTGTCCCACAAAAATCCATTAAGTGACATCAGGTCAGTTCAGCTTTTTGTTTACCGATTCTTTTAAACATGCACTTTAGGACAAAGACAATAAATTACAATAGAAGCCACAAGTGTAAGCTTGGGATGTATTTCATCATTTTATCTGCTTCAGGGGCAGAGAAATTAAGGTTTTAGTGAAAGTTGGCAATTATATCTAGTGTTTCAGAAAACCCTCAGGTTTTAAGAGGCTGTTTGTACCTATGCTTATGCTTTCGAGAGCTTTTTGGAGGGTGCTTTAGGTCTTAATGGGCCAAGCTGATATGAAGTAAATTTTCCTTCGAGAAATGGTGCCTACCATCTGTGCGATGCCTCGGTTAGTGAGGATGTAACGTGCATGGATGAGGCCGTACAGCATCTCAGCCGCCTGCTCGATCAGGTCGCTCTGGTTGGGATTGTCCTCCAACTCCTCATCTGCAGACAGACATTGTTGGTGTCCACATTTTTTTCAACGGTTTACAGAAAGGCAAAACTGTGATTTGACCATTTTCCAAAGGAAAAGGAAACTCAAGAATGACTCGGACAGAATAAAGTACTGCTGGGTCCAACAGTTTGCATAATAATGTGAAAGGAAAAACAGAAACCTGCACTGCAGTCTAGAGAACTTTAAAAGACAAGAATGCTGACAAAGATGACTTTCATTTTTATTTATCAATGATGTGCAACAGGCATGTTCAAGTCCCAATAACCTCTATTTGAAGACATCTCACTTCACACTTTCAGCTCTCTTACCATTACTTCATTAACTCTGTTATACACTAGCCAGTAAATTAAGATATAGATAAACATTTAGTCTCACCACTCAGTATGTAAATTAGTTTATGACTTCTTCTGCTAATGATGGATGGTTTTCTTTATAAGCTAGACAGTTACTGGTTTCACAAAATACAGTCAATGAAATCTAATGTAGTGTGGACATTGTTGACATGCATATCAACAAAATGTTTGCACCAGAGTCTGCGTTGGTAACCACTGCTTAACTATGTTCGAACGTGGAATTGTGAACATAATATACAGACCTGGTTCAAGGTCCAGGATCATGTCTAGGGCCTGGCGGTAGTGGGGAACCTGCTCATTGAGTCCTGTCAGATTGAATTTGTCCTGGATGTAGTCCTCATCCACCTTTGGTTGTAGAATTCAGATGAAAAAAATAAATATTAATTATTAAAAATTTGTGACATTAGTCATGGCATATTACTGAAAAGATAGAACAAATCTAGATTTTAAAAGGTACAGTGAAAGACTCAATAATTGTTATAATATTTTCTCTTGTATAAAATGACAGTGCTGATGTCCCTTCCAAAAGTGATCACAGTATAATATCAACTGGAACAAACTGGAGTAATCACTTAGAAAGCAGTATCAAAATGAAAATAACAATAAATAAGTATTTTAATTGACATATAAGTGTAAATTTTTGTTTTAGCTAAACTTGTTTTTCAAGCAGTTAGGGCATGAACTGATTTAACCCTACATCTCTTCCACCGTGTAAACAATTTTTTTACATTTAATTTAGAGGTGCTACTTTTTTCGATCTTGCCAGATATCCTGATTTCTCCTGACAGATCTGAACTTAAACATCCAAACTTTGACTGGTATTGATGCAGGACCATTAGGGTTACATCTGGCTGTGCGGCTTTGAGCTAAGTGAAATTAATAGTACAAGAGAGACACCGTAAGCATGTAATATGCTATACACATCTCATTATTCTGAAATTAAACAGGTTTACAGTTAAGATTGATATTAACAGTTTATTTTCATATGTTGCTATATACATGGAAACACTCCTATTGCACAGATCAGACAAACTAAGACAACACACCTCACAAAAAAATTCATTGCCCCTCAGTCCACAAAACCAGGAGATCCATGACACTTCCTCTGAGCTGCTCATCGCTGAAGCCTAATGAGACAAAGATGAAAATATTGTTATGATCCACAAATTAAACTAACGCAACGTTACATTAACATTAAATTCAGTCTATAAATAGTACTAGAATACTAATGATTTGTTTAGCTAAATTAATGACTTAAATGATAATTTCAGGACTTTATCAGTGTTACCTATAAAGACTGACAGAATAAAGCAGTAGTTACGACTCATACTTGAAAAAGGCTAGGATAAGCTATGCTAATTACCTATCGGTAGCGTTATCTTCCTTAACACAGCGAGTTTCAAGAACTTGCCCTCACGGCACTTTTTTGGCCTTGAGGGGGTTAATAATATAAGTTAATCGCTTTAAAACTAACTTTAAATGTGTGGTAAAGTCGAAGGGGGCGACAACCGGTTAATTTAGCCAACGTTAGCTCGCTACGCTAGCAGCCTGGAGCGCAGAAGAAAAATTCAATATGGCGCATCGTTAGAAACAGGCCTCACGGCAAATATTAGCTCTTTTTACGGCCAACCCGGCCTCTGTGTTTACACTTCATACATTCTTCCGCCAACTTACCGGGCTTTCAATTCCCGCACCCCTGAAAAATCCGACAGATGAAAATTTTAGCAAGCTCACCGGTGTAAATAAAATGGACACCACCCCCCAATTCGCCCTTTAGATTACGCGCTTCCTCTTCCGTCCTTGATTTATAGCGGACTACATTGCCCATGATGCACTGTTACCGCTCACATGTCTTTTTTTTTTTTTATGAGAATTTGCTCCCCCTTGGAGGCGTATTATCCTCGTAAATGGATTGACATCATTACATTTTTATCTTATCACATTCTTTAAAATAATTATTTTAATAACAAAGCTCAAAATTCTCTTTTCCAGTTATTTGCTTTCTACTTTTCATTTATCATTCATCATTGGGCCCACAGTATTTTACAGCGCTCCCATAATTTTCTTTTTAAAATATGTTATATGTTTTCTAATATGGATAAAGATATGAATCTGTGTTTAATGTATGAAACTTCAAAAGAGTTGTTGAAATAAAAACCCTCTTTTTTGACACGTACATTTTCAGTAGCATAAAGTAACTTTGTTTTTAGACTGATGATGCATGATAGTTACGGCCAGTAGCTTAGGGCACAAATATCATCCTGAACACTAAAAATACTCTAAATGAGAACACATCCTATTGAAGATGTTCTTGCTCAATTTCTTAGATCCTTTGTTAAATGGCTGCATGGTCAAAGAAAAAAGTTTCTTTTCAGTGTAGTCAGGCAGAGGTTTCTAAATTAATCCTCATTGTAAAAATGTTCTTGCTAGAATGCATTGGCAACCAAAGATTTCAGCTATAACTCCTACTTAAACTGACTCAATTGCTACAGAGTAACAAATTTACCTTTGAAAATAAAAGATATGACTGAACAAATAGCGCTCATGAAAACTGGACTAAAAAGAAAGACCACACTGGGGGAAAAAAAAAGATGGCGGTTCACAAATGTATACCATGCTCAGAAAAGTTGTTGTGACCAAAATTGCATGAAAAATACAATAATTGTAGGAAATAGAAAATGCGTGAAGACTATGAGCAGGGCACATTCCAATACTAATACTATAATACAATTTAGTATGACCCATTTCATGGTGTCAAATGCAGTATGTCAAAAATGCCTGGAGGCATCATGCATAATGCAAGTGCACAACTAGGCTTTTCTGGCTTTTCTGAATCCCAGTCCATTGCAGCTGAAGATACACCACCAAGAGTATGTGACAGAGAAAAGCACAGAAAACAGAAGTTGAACTATATAGTGCATAAATGCACATATGTTTACTACTAAATTATTGTATGGCCAAATAATAATGGCTGGATGTATGGTGAACAGGGTCGAGTTCAAGGCACAGCATTATGACAAAATAGTACTGCCTAATTGTACGCATACTGCATACCAGTGTGTATAGTGTGTAAGAGCAACTGCAGTTTATACTTAAAGTATGTGATTTGGAATGCAGCAACATTTTAGCTAAGACCCCATTAAAGGAAAAAATGAATCAGAATTGGTTTGCTTTGATAAACTATTTCAACTGACTTTAATAGTTAACCAGAAACTGACAACAGTTCTGGTTCCTCCTTATCTCCAAATAGTTAAAAATAAAAATAAAAAAAAAAGAAAAAAAAAAAGCTGACCCATAACATGCCATATATTAAATAAGTAACCACTATTTCAGCATAACAGGCCATATTTAATTGCAATGTCTTCCAGCCTCCTGCTACATTTTAGTAAGGAAATGTGTAAGATAACATTTAATAATGCCTACGACAATTGTATTTACTTAAAAACTGTTAATATTCCTTTAATGGAGACCATTTTTCTTTTTTTTTTTTACACACATGAATCACAGCTACATTCCAGGTGGAAGGTGTACGTTGACATGGAATAAAACTTCCATTGCTCATCGGTTTGTTACACCTCTGCATTATCTCGGGTAGAAAGTGATAAACAGGGACAACCCTGTGCAGTTTTATACAGGTCTTAAGACTTCAATATCTTCAACATTCCCTGAGAAAAAAAAAAAGACATTCAAATACATTTTCAATTAAATCAAAAGTAGTTTATTTAACTTTGCCTTCTCTGTATAACTTTATTATAATAAGACACTTCTCTGCTTGTACATTGCTCCCTTGAACTAAAAATGGCAACATTTGTTTGTGGGAATGTAAGTTGGGGTAGACAAAACTTAGATACATACCAATATACATACATGTGTGTATATTACGGTTCCATTAATAAAACCATAAACGTTAAAAACAGTTTGAACCACTCCAGGTACCTCGGTAATGCTGGAAACATAGTACAATCTTTGAATAGGTTTTTTTTTTTTTCTTCTATGGAATACACTACTTTTGTTCTCTTTTAACGCGGGTACATAAAATAATGCGCACATCAACGTCAAGAGTTAAGGATGAAGCACTCCGAGCCAGTGTTAAGTGTACAGCTATCAACGTATACACCGGTATAACAGGCAAGGCAAGATGCACCCATGGGTGTGTGTTCATGCTTAGAAGTCAAGGAAAAAAAATGACCGACTTCACTTGCCTGCTGAAGAATGTGTGCTTAAATTACACAAAAGACAAAATTGGTGAAGCTCTCCACTGCCTGGTCTTCATTTGGACAATAAACATATACACACAGCTTGAATGTATATATGTGGATGTATTTAACAAACAGAACTGTCTTAATATCAGTTTAAATCAAGTGTGGGCAAACAAGGCAGAAAGTGCTTGCCATTCATGTTAACCATCTGGTCCCCACCCCTTCCCCAGTTACTACACAGACACCAGAAAACACACACGTGCCATACACAACATGCGCACAAATCATCAAATGCCCTACTCACAACATCCCAGACTAGCTTTAAACATGTCAGTAAACAAACAAACCCCAACTTACAGCAGTGACAGAATTGATGCATAAATGGATTTTGTTCACACTGGATGCTGCCTCTGTGTGTGCCATTTTATGTCTCTTACGAATGATACAAATTATATCTACATGTGTATTCCTACATTAAGCCAATGTTTCCTCAACGCTCCAGGTCGCCACTCTTTGCTGTGAGTGAAATCTTGGAAACTGTGTGAACCTGCAGACTGTGACTCACAGGACACTTTGTCACCCGTTCAACATTGTCCGGAATTCTATTGCAGAGGGTGGGCGGTTGCTGTCAGCGGCCCGGCCATCCCACGATCACACTTTGATTAATATTTCTTCAGACAAGGAGCTCTTGGTAGTAAGTCCTTCTTGGTGTGGGGAAACTCCACAAGAGAGGGGAGGGGAGGGTGTAATAGTACAATACTCAGCCTTTCCCTGTACTCTGGGCCCAGACACAGTACCTGTCCTGTTGCATCACATGTGACTTGCCCAAAAAAAATAAAAAATAAACATGAGAGGAAGGAAACAGCAAACGTGGATTTCTGTTATACTACAAGGAGTGCTTAATAGAACATAATCATTTACCTAATGAAGCATAAACAAATTTATGAAAGTCAAACACTTTTTTTTTTTTTTTTTTTTTTTCCTGTATTTCATCATGACATACATTTTTTTTCATCAAAATGTTACTTAGGAAATAATGGTTGTGTTAAATAAAGCCAACAACTAATACAGACTTTGTAGGGTAAACAAAACCCGAGAGTAAAACTATTTTTCTTAGGATAAATGATTGAGAGCAGAACGTCTGAGGCTAAGAAGGGATATAATGACATTAACTACATTTTTTTCATCAAAATGTTACTTAGGAAATAATGGTTGTGTTAAATAAAGCCAACAACTAATACAGACTTTGTAGGGTAAACAAAACCCGAGAGTAAAACTATTTTTCTTAGGATAAATGATTGAGAGCAGAACGTCTGAGGCTAAGAAGGGATATAATGATGAGGCTAATAAAGCCTTTTAGACTTAAAAAAAAAAAGACCAAATAAAATTTTAGAAAAATTTCAGAGCAGGTCAACAGCCAGAGTGGGGGTGGGGGGGCACTATCTGACACAATACATGAACACGCAGCAGAAATCTTGATGTTCAAGACAAATTCATGTGAGCGTAGGTGAGCACTGTCTGACAGTACTTCAATGGATCTTGTCATGATAAACAGACAGCCTGTAGGAGACCAAAAAGTCAGGCAAAGAAGAAAATTGGGGAATTTAGTAAAAAGGTATTTTAATGACCTGCTTTTAGAGAGAGAGAGATGGAAAAACAAAAACACACCTAACATTTCCCAGACACTGAAACTGAACTGACAATACGCAAAGAAGACAAAAAGAAAGAAAACATCTTATGTTA
>KV751318.1:4364685-4402046 GCA_001698575.1 Mola mola | reverse complement strand
ACTACGAAATGACACCCAAGGCCAAAGTGTGGTAGAAATATACACAGGTTCATAAATATAAAAAATTAGCCCAATCCAAACCTTTTTGCCAATTTAATCCCACATTTTCATTTTGCACTCACACGACTGCATGTGTTCCACATGTTAGTAAAGATGCCATATTTGTGCTTGTATATGTGAGTGTGCGTGTGTGTAGCTCTGTGTAAATGTCTTCCATCACAAACACATGCTTGTCAAATCCAACTGGAGTGAAAGTTCTTTTTGGGGGGGGGGTGAAAGGAGCAAGACGGAGAAATTTACAATAACGGACGGTAGCTAGCAAATTGATGCAAAGGGAAAAAGGTTACCATGGTGGGAGAGGGTCTTGAAGTGAATACCATCTCCATATACTGTACAATACACTAATATGTTCAGCAATGCCAACAAATAACCCATGAAACTAATAAGGGATTAAGATGATGTTAAGAGGGTAGTTTTGATGCAGGTGGGGTTCATTTCAATCACTTCCTATTTTTAGGGGAGGGCCAATTGCCACGCCTCTCCCCGCGATTGCTACCTCCATTACCTGGCCCACCAGAGCCACTGCCAGCTGGGCCTCGTGGGCCTCTTCCTCCCCCTCCGCCTCCTCCTGTGTTTACCCTGCGGTTCTGTCTCTCCATGCCAGGACGCTGGCTCGAGAAGCTCCTTTTATTGGCCAAGGGCTCTTTTCCCATCATCTCACGCTCTACCACAGCTCCGCTACCCCCTCCTCCCCTTCCCACGTGGTGGGGGTGGTGAGATGAATACGACTTCCCTCCACCTCCTTCCCTGTCTCTGAACTCTGTGAAGTCGCTGCTCTCTGAAGCGGTCTCCCACTCTTCGTTAGCCTGGTCCGAGTTCTGGTTAGTGAAGTCGGGGGATTTTGCTCCATGGCTGTGGTGGTGGTGGGTTTGCCCAGCGTTGCCCTGGTTGTAGTGGTGATGGTGATGGCTGTTTGCGTTGCTTAGATGCCCGCCACCACTGTTATTGGTTGTTACTGTATTGTTGTGATTTTGGGCATGGCCTGTCATAGGAGCAGAGATTGGGGCCCCGTTACTGTCCTGAACTGAATTTATAGGAGAAGAGGGCCTTCCTCCCCCAATGACCCCCACTCCTCCATTGATTCGTGCAGCATTCTCTCTCTCCTTCAGCCTCCGGAAGCGGGGCGGCTTGTCTTGCTGATGCTGGGAACGCCCATGACGGCGACGTCTAGGTGGTCGCTCAAATCCACTGGGAGGCAACCCACGGCTAGTGGGTAGAGAGAGTGCATTAGGCCCTCCAGAATTTGATGTAGGATTTGTTGAACCTTGCTGGTTCGCAACTCCTCCATTTTCAGTGGAACCTAAACAAGCAGGAGTTGCCGCGGGTAGAGACAACTGAGGGGGATTGGACCCCTGACTTTGAACTTGACTTGCATCAGTTAGCTTGTCTTTCTTCTCTACTCCGTTTCCTCCCCTGGCTATGTCTCTGGGCCCAGAGGTTTGTGGTGGACCTTGCTGCTTTCGTCCTGAGGCTGCTGACTTTGAGAATCCACCATGAGAGCCTGAGTTGGGTCCAACACGGTTACCTCCAGGTGTTCCTCCAATATTCCCACTACCCCTGTAGATGTTTCCACCACCACTACCTCCACCCCTTCCTCTTCTAGAAGGCACACCCCTGGGGGTGAAAACCCGGGCCTGGGAACCTCTGGGTGGTGCGGATGACATGGAACCACTGCCAGTGGTGTTGGCATGATCAGAGCCATTCTTGGTGTTAGGTTTCTGGTTGTCATCTTTGTCTGAGTGACCAAGGTCACTTGCACCACTCTCGCTACCAGACTCTGAACCTCTCTCCCTCCTTCTCTTGGGGATTTCCTCATACTCAGAACCCTCACTGCGGGTTTCACTTCTGTTCCTCGCCCTGGCTGGGTTATGCTGGGACCGACCCTGACCATGCCTTCCACTGCCTCCCTCACCCTTGGACTCATGGTGGTGGCCACCAGCAGCAGATGAGCGGAAGTCTCTACCACTTCTGCCCCCCATTCTGCCTCGACTGCCACCACTGGGCCCAGCTGTAGCTGTGTAGGTGCCGCGGTATCCGCGTCCACGCCCAAAGAACTCTCCCCCTCGTCCACGACTGGCTCTGCTCCCTTTGGCAGGGACTCCATGGTGATGGGTGGCGCTGCCTCCTGTTTCAAAGGAGCGATCCCTGTCCTTCCTGGAGGAGGACCCTGAAAAGCCTGATGAAGCTGGGTCTCCTTCTTTGGGCCCTTTACCTGACCCTCCTCCTGTAGAGCGTTCCTTTCCTCCGTTCCTGGGTTTGGCTGTTTGGGCTGATTCATCTTTAGACAGAGCTGATGTGTTCTGGGATGCGGAGGCTTCATGTTTCATGGGTTGGCCACCATCTTGCTCTTTATCTTTCCCAAAGCCTTTTTCTCCTCCGTCAACTTCCCCTCCATCTCTCTTCATCTCTTTCAGCACTGGCTTTTTAATAGGGCCAGCCCTCTTGTTGGCATTGCTGCCGATTGCCTGGTTGGAAGGTTTGTGGTCCAATGCAGTGTTTGAGGAGTCCTCTCCTCCACGGGAGTTGTTACCACTTCCTGCATTGTTGTTGGCCCTCCTACCATGAGAGGACCCTCCACCTGTGTTGCTGCTGCCTGGCCGTGGGCCCCAGTGGGTCTCTGTCTTGTGCTCCCGCCCACCTCTTTGGTTTGATTTAGGATGAGGATGCTGCTGCTGCTGTTGTTGCTGAGGCTGAGTGTGACTGCCATGTTGAGTGGGAGGTGGGCTTGCAGTCATGGAGGTATGAGTAGCATATGCTGAGCTGCTCTTCTCCTGTTTTACGTGACTGCTACTGACAGCGCTGACACTGTTTCCTCTTTCACCAAGACTTTGCCCAATACCGGCTTCCCTTACTCTCTGGGATGGGTGATGATGCATGGCAACTTTGACATTCCCATCTTCCCTAGCAGAAGAAGAGGAAGAGGAAGAACAAGATGATGAGAGGGAGGTATGATGGATTGGGGGAGAGGAGTCTGTCTTCCTGACAGAGACCTCAACAACCTGTTCACGGCTGTTCTCAGGCTTATGGGGCTGGAGAGGAAAATGAGACTGCTGAGGGTGTTTGCTGTGATGGTGGTGGAGATGAGAGCTGCTCTCCACAGTGGGGAGATCGGCTCGACCATTGCGATCGTAGTGAGGATGTGAGGCTCCCCATATCTGGGCTTGCTGAGACCCTCTGGGCCCTTCATCCTGGTGGGTGAAGCTATGTGGTTGATTTCCCCTCTCAACTGCCCTCTGCTGCTGTTGGTGGGGAAGCATTCTCGCACCCTGATCGGGGAAATTGCTGTAGTTGCCCCGCCCACTCATGTAGTGATGCGGGTGATGGCTGCTTCCCTGGGCTCCAACTTGAGTCCCAGCTGGAGGTGGAGTCTGATTGGATGTTCCTGTGTTAGAGCTGGGCTGCTGAATAGGTCCAAGTCCACCCTCTCGCACACGGTGGGGAGGAGTGTCACTTCTACGAAAGAACACACACACAAAAAAAAATTACTACAATCAAAATGCAAGTCAAATTGTAATTAGAAAATTTTTTCGGAGACATCTAATGTGTTGAGCATTTTAAGTATATACAGGTTTTTTAGGTTCTACCAGAAAATAAGGTTTATTAGTAGAGTCAATAGATGTTGTAGCAAACACCTAAAAGCAGCTAAACAAATTATTATGCCATTATGAGGTAAGCATCCCATGACATTTTTATTCAGTTGAATACATTATGTCAAACTTCAATCTTACAAAAAATAAACAAAAAATTGTTTTTCCCATACCTGGGTCCTTTGGCCCCATCGTCCTCCTCCATTCCCTGCTTCTGCCTGAGGGGAGACGCTAGCCCTCGGCCTTCCCCACCACCAGGGAAAACCTCTGGCCCCCAGGCCATCTTAGGATCCATTGGTGGGGTACCACGTTGAGGGTGCCCTGGATGCTGTTGCTGCCTGTCAAAGGGTTCTGAACCAGATCCCCCTGAATCAGACCGCTCACGCCCCATTAGCCCTGTTTAAGTTACACTCTTTAATAGAAAATATGTAAAAAAAAAAAAAAATTATATATATACACAGTATATTGTCAAAAAGACATATTGTACTACAAAATAATTTCAACTGTACAAAATACACTACTCTATTTTCTCTACCGTTATTTTAAATGATTGATGACAGTGACCGATCTCTAATAACGTCAAAGCTTCTCACCTGAAGCATGCATGCCAGCTGAGTAGTAGTCCATTGGTGGAGGGCGACCCTGCATCATGCGAGGGTCCATGAAGGGCATCATCATCCAGCGAGGATCAAAATTCATTGGCAGGGGTGGTGGTCGAACCATATTGCTGGGTTGATACATTGGCCCACCCTGTTTGGGTCCAGGTCCGGACTGAGGTGCTGAACCTGCTGAAGGACCCTGTGGAGCCTGGGGCTGTGGGGACAGCTGGCTTTGTGATGCCTGGCTATGCTGCTGTTGCTGCTGCTGCCACTGCTGCTGTTGCTTCAGAAGCTGTTCCTTAATAAAAATGAACACAAAATATAAAACCTGGGATTGGTAACAACAAAAACATCAGACATTTCTATGTATAAAGGAATGCCAGCATTTATAAAAATTTACATAGCCTTTTTTCGGAATATGTAGGGGTTATTTTAATCTACCTTAAACACTCAAGCAATACCCATTTTACACAAATGTAAATTCTAACCTGCTGCTGCCTCTGAAATCGAGGTGGAAGAGACTTTTGGTACTTTGAATAGCCTTGGCCAGGAGGACCACCAGCTTGACGACCTGCTCCCCCACCGATACTCTCAATCTTCACTGGATCAGCTCCTCTTTCACCTCCACTTCCTGAGCGAATATGAGGACTGGCCATCATCTCCTCCTTAATTTCTCCTGTTAAAGGTATATCCAGTGTCGGCTGCTGCGGCTGTGAGACAGTCGGCTGCGGACACTGTTGAGCTTCTGGACAGAGAAAGTAGATGGTAGGGTTAAAATGGATTGTAAGAAAAAGATTGAAGCTTTATTGGACTACCATATAAAACCTATTATAATATAAAAATAGCAGTGCTGTCAAGAGATTTGACAACAATGATAAATATACAAAATAATATTTATACATAGAAATAATTCTGACCAGTCATCACTGATCACTTGACCTGAAAAACTCACCTGCATTTGAGTCATAACTGCTATTGCTGCTGGCTCGCTGTCGGTCACCGACTACTGGACTGGGCCCTGGCTGGACAGCCAACATTGGAGGCTCCTCAGGATCAACACAAGGCGATGGGGGCTGGCTGATGTTGGGAGAGGAGGCTGTAACCGATGGACTTGGGCTGCCTGCTGTGGCAGCTGATGAGTTTCCATCCAGGCTGGGGGTTTTACTGCTGCTTCCACCACCACCACCTGGCACGTTGCTGCTCTGCTGCTGTTGCTGTTTCTCATCAAGCCTTTTGAGCTTCTCTGCGCAGGCTGCACGTCTCTCCTCCTCCATCCTACGTTCTTCCTCTTCACGGCGGCGACGGGCTCGCTCCACTGCAGCAGAGATCTCAGTGGAGGACTGCTTTCTACGTTGACGCCAAGTCTCATCCTCATCATCTCCCTGGGCCCCATGGACCAGCAGGCCTGACTGGGGGGGAGGAGTAGGGCCTCCTGCTTGTTGATGCTGGTTGGGGCCAGATTTCCCTGGGACTACACAGGCACCTTGGTTTTGGGACCGGTCCTGAACAGTTACAAAATACAAGATGCTGTATTATGCAGTTTATAACTCTGCAGAAGACATCACTGCAATCTTGTTGGAAAAAAGAAAAAAAAAGGAATTATTACAACAACTGTAATAAAACTCAAAAGGCAAAATGTGAACTTAAATCTGACGATGACTTATCCATATGACCTGTGGGCGGTGAATGAGGTAATGACTGAAATGATTTGTCTATATGGCCCTAAACAGATGTCTACCTGTCTGTAAAAGGAGTAAGGCCCTTGTCCAAGGAGCGGCCCAGGTGGGGGGGAGGGCTGCTCCCGGGAACCCCCCAATACAGGCCTGCGCCCCTATATACAGGCAGATACAGTTAGCCATGCTCCACCACAGTAATCTACACTAACAAAAAAACATAGACTACAACATGTTTGCCCACAAGTAAATCTTTGTGTAACAGTATGCTCAAATTTTCCTGTTGTAAATTTGGACTATTTTATATTTTCACAACTTGAATAGGGCTCATCTGGCCTACACCTTGTTGTTGCAGTTCAGCGTGTCTACCTGGTAGTTTGATGGTGCTCCCTGTCCTGCCCAGCCACTTCCTCCCTCCTCGGCCCATCCTGGCTTGCTAGAGGGGGGTTGAGGGCCATTGTCAGTATTAGATGAAGGAGAATGACGGTTGTCTCCACCACCGTCAGGGGCTCGAGAGCGCGAGGTTGCAGTTGCTGCATCTTGGGACCTCTGCTGCTCACTGAGGACAAGAGAAAAACAAATTATGACATGAAAATATCTATAGTATCATAATCCGAGGTTAGGACACAATGAACGTTTGTCTAACCGTGTGTCATTGCTGCTTTCGGTTTTCTCCTCTTCCCCTTCTTCATCTCCCTCGTCATCACTGAACTTCAATTTCGCAGAATAGTCAATCTCCTCATGAGCCCCTGTAAAAGCAAAATCCACCATAACTATGTTTGTTCCAAATGTAAAATGCTTTTTGATTTGAATTTAATGGAAATGAGGAGTATCTTATTAAAGTTATGCTTAATTGAGATTCCAATATGATGTCATTTGATTTTTTAAGGCTGCTGTGTGCAATAAATATAAAAAAATCCATGCACATATACATATATATATATAAAACTTGTTAAAAAGATAAACAATGTTAAGGTTTTCTTAATTTCTACATTTTTCTAAAACCACATTTCCACCAAGTAATATGGTTTAGTTCAGTTCGACATACTTGAGAACAGTACGCTCATTACAGACATGCGTTTCCAATGGTAATCATACCATTACCTTGTGGGGTATCCTGACTGCATTACCTACGCTAATAGCATAGCATCATAGAATAAAAATACCGTGTATCCCTCTAATAAAATCAATGAAGAAACCCTAACAAAAAAACAAAGGCAACAATGGAGAACATCCAGCATAACCTGTTTTTTCCTTGTCAGCATATTATCACACAAAGTAGACAGCCTCTGTTTGAGAACAGGCCGTACGCCACTAGAAGAAAGGCGGCCTAACAGTCGCAGTGAAGTGACCATTCTGTCGACCAATCAGTGGACTGCAGTGGGTATAGCCCCTCTTTATAGTACAGCATAGCTCTCGTTGATACCCCAAGCAAAGGGTGACAAAAGTGACATGGTAAGGTTCACTAACTAAGGGTACTATTCACAGCTTTTGACAATTGAAACTAGAAAAAGCACACCATACCAACCGTACGGCTTAGTGGATATAGGTAATTAAATGACAGTAGATTTTTCTCCCACTGCTTTAAATCATACCATAATGCTCAAGTCTTGCTTTTTTTTTTGTTTTGTCTTTCAGGAACGTAAACTTAACCACTCATCAGCCAACCCTATTCACCATGCTAGCTGAAATGTATACCAATGAATCGGCTTTGGTTTTACCTGCCCAGCCCTCGTCTCCATCATGGTCCAGCTCATCCAGCTCCTTCAGGTCATCCTGCTTTAGGATAGAGGGTCGCTTCACCACCTCTCCACCTGCATCACGTGTCCCACCCTGAGATCTGTTGTCAGGTCCACCCTGCCCACGAGAGAACCTGAAAAATGGATGGAGGTTAAGGATTTAAAAAATGGCCTTAAAAGGCAAGAAAACTAGAATTCAATGTGAATCTTTAAGGAGTGATAACTACATTTACAACCATTTTTGGCAAGGAAAATACCTTGGAGCAGGCCCGTCTCCAGGTGCTGGGTACCTGTAGGGGCCCTGAGGGCCATAGGGGGCCGGGAAGGGTAGGTACGGAGGAAACATCTTCATAAAAAAAAAAAACCCAAACAGTTTAAGTTAAACTACAGATTTTTCATATTCAGGGAAGCTGTCTTCAGTGTAGTTCTGGTAGAAAATTAAACACTGAAAACAAAATGCCCACAAACAGTGACATATTTAAACAGGTCTAAAAATGCATTATAAACCACGTATAAAAAATATAATAAAAACATGAACTACAAACATAACACTATCGGTTTGAAATCACACAAATAAGCCAATGGAATACTTACGAAGGGAGGCATGATCCCTCGGTACTGGGGGAACCCAGGCCCCACAGGAGGTTGGGCCAGGGGCAAGGCGGGGCTGCCTGCAGGAGGGTTCCTAGGTGGCCCGTGGGATTGTGCGTTTGGAAGGGGGACCCCAGCTGCCCCATCCATCACCAGATTCCCAACAGTGCCACCCTCTGCTGCCCCCTCCCCAGGCAGGGTGGGTGCCAGGGCTCGGCCCCCACCGTCCCGCCAACTTGTAACGTCTGAGGACAGTGAATACAGGCGAGGACATTCTATGATTCATGGGCTTTAATAAAACCAGAGATGTAAAGGCAGAAAATTCACTCACTGTTTCATCTGAAAAACACATCTCAACCTAAGAATATAAATTAATCTAAATTACATGAACAATTGTAACGTCACCCATTTATAACCTGACTGGATTGGGCATAATTCAATTGGGTGTCTGCAAGCAACAGCAACCAAAACCAAAAGGTAACAATAATTAACCAAGGTACTGTAATCTTCTGAGTGTTTTTCTCGCAATGACTGATAAAATTAAATCACTTGTTGAGAAATTATTGGAGATTAAGTGACCACCACTCACTCTGGGGGCGGAGGCTTGGTCCGGGCCCATACCACTGATCTGCAGTGCCCGGTTCTCTGCCAGCTTTGTCCTGGTCGCCAGCCGCCTGCAGGGTGGGAAATTCCTCGCGAGAGAATGGCGACAGTTGGTTTGATCCCTTTCCACCTGTAGAAAGGGTTGACAGGGGAATAGGGTCACATGTATAATAAAGCAGATAAATGTATAAGAGAAAAAGGCAGACGCACCATCTCCTTGTGTTCCATGTGTAACACTGGCCTGTGCCCAGGACCTTGCCCCTACGGCCTGAGTTGAAGTTGGAGCCAGAGCCTGGCAACAAGAGAAATTCCATATGAAATGTAAACGGTGGCTGCTATAAATCCCCATGGACACTATCAATAAAACGATTAAATAATGAAAATAATCTACACCTAATGTTTCAGTCTTGTTTTAAGAAAAAATGTTAAACATTTGGTTAGGACAGCTTGTTTAATGTCAGAATTGGCTGCTTTTCTTTGTCATTTCTGACAGTAGATAAAGAGTTTTGAGTTGTTAACGATTAGTGTGAGTTAAAAAGCAATTTAAAGACGTCAATTTGGGTTCTAAAAAAGCGAAGAGAATTTTTTTTTACGATTTTTTGACAATTTTTGACAATAAACTTAAGAGTATGAGTGGTTTTCATGTTAATGTGATTGTGTCTGTACCTCTGAAGCTGGCGGGGTTCTCGGACGGGTCGCTGCAGGCGTCGGTGAAGCCACAGGCTGCTGCGATTCCGGCTGCGGTGCCGACAATGCATCGGTACTAATAGGGGAAGTCACAGGGTAGATATTTAACAACACTAGACTCAATTCAATTATAACTTAAACCAGAAAGAGTTTAACATTGGTGTGATGGATTGTTTGCAAAAAGGGGGCTATTCACCTCTTTGGGTCTGCTTGTTCCTGTTTGCTTGCCCATCCTGTACCGTCTTTGGGAACAAGTGAGACGTTAGGATCGTTGCCTTTGTTCTCTGCCTTCAGACTGGGCAGGTTAGCAGGGGGTGGCATACGCCGTGCGGAGGCAACTTTACCAAGAGACTGCAGGCCATGGCGGGGGGGAACTAATAAAGGTAAGACAAAGGTGTTCTTTAGCATAGACAGACAACTGACATCTGACAACAATCAATCTTGGATCCAAGATTATGCCCTTGCCTATAGCATACTACTTTGAAGTTTGACAGTTTAAGTCTAATGGTGCTGATTAATTACAAAGAAATCTAGCTGTTCATAAATACCTTCAGCAAGTAAAATTCAACAACAGTTTGCTCACAGAAGAATGGAAAAGCCTTCTGATTCACCAAAGTTAAAACCCACTGAATATTTCCTCCTCTTTTGTAATCTTGAGGTTCAGACGAACCACAAAACTGCATGTCTTCACTATTTAGGACGGAGAAGTGTATAGTTTCGGAATAAAGAAAGCTGCTTTGATCTTCTTTAGTGTGGAGCTTCTGAATAAAACAGACTAGCGACTCAGCACAGAAGTCAAACAACCGTCCACAAGTAAGCTTCTGTCTCAGGTCAGGCTCAGTGGTTATGGCTCAGCAGACATATTCATCCTCAAGGCTAGGGTTGGGTATCAAGACCAAATTAATCCCATTTCAAAGTTTCTATTCCATTGGAATTGTTAAGAAATTTACATTTTGGTTCTGCCAATTGATTCCTGAATAATGTTCCACACGACACGAGTCAGGATAAGGTCAGAGCTGCAACCTGTCATGACTAAACGCTCCAATGTTTGGCTTCATTTTGTTAAAAACATGTAGAGTGTAACAAATGTCACTAATGCATTTCATTCGAGGGAGGGTGCACTACAAACGTTGCAAAACACCTTGGCTAGGTGCACGGTGTAACAGTCAATTAGTGCTCTGTGTTTGATGTGTTGTGCAGGCTTTTCTTCTCTTCCGTCGTCCTCCCGGCTCAACAAACAGCCAGCACCTCTTCATTGCATTTAAACTTTCATTAACAAATCAAGACTAAAATGTTGGCTGTGGATGAAGGGACACTCAGAATGACGATATTCTTTCCGTCTACTTTGACAGAATGTGGCGATGAGTGCAGAGTGAATGTCAGTGTTAGCATTTTCCTGCTCGGTGTCTCTGTGGGAACAGGGGAGATGTACTTCACTTTCAGCAGCAGCAGCGAAACAGCAGGCTTCAACTGGGTCTCCAGAAGCTGAAGCTGTCATTTATTGATGACTTAGCCTCTTAAATAACATTTAAAACACTGATGGACTGCTAAGGAGCCACTAACTGCTGCTGTTTCTTCATTCTGTCTTCACTTTGTTTCACATAATACTACCAGCCTGCTGTTAAAGGAGCAACGCTGTATTACTGTATTGGTGAACAAGGAGAGAGCCTATTGTAATTGTAGCATAACATAATAACCAAACTAAGCTGTATTTGTAACTTTTATAGGTTCCTTAAACCATATTAAAGCTATTGTGAATGTAAATATGACTAGTGTTGTGTACTATATGAGTCAACTTGTGGAAAAGTTTCTAAAATATGTATTTTTTCCCGTGTAAAATAAGCAAGTAACATTTTTTGACCCCAACCCTCAAACAATCAATATCGGGAATCATTCAGAACCTGACTCAAAAAGAGGAATTGAAATAACTAAAATTCAAACAATACCCAACTCTACCCTCGGCTAGGAATGGATGATATTGTTGAGTGTTGACACTGCAATGTGTGCAGGGAAAATAGTCAGATTGCAGGAGCAGAGTTTCCTCCTAGTGCATACAAAAACCAGCTAGGTAGTAGTGGTAGCCAGTCAGAAACACAACCACTGATTGGTTGGACTCAGCCAAAGGTACCATGACACAGGTGAAAGGCTAAAAACCGTATTAACAAAAACAGCAACTACTTTCAACAGGCAAAAATGGATAAATAATCACAGAAGATTTACGGTGTTGGACTTATCATTATGGCTTTATCTTAAAAAGTCTCCAAAAAAAAGAACTCCAGTTCAAGGCTGGATTACAAATATTCTGAAAGGGATCTAATGAAATCGAAGCAAAGATGAGTGGCACATTGATTAGTATCACAGGAAAAAAAGAAAGGATCTCATATGCAAAGTTCAGTATCAGCAACCTATTCTGTTTACTTTAAACACAGAGTTTGCCCTGACAAGAGTAAACATTAATATCGAGACCTGAGTAGCCACATCTAACAAATCTGTTCTTCTCACATGCTGTCATGTACCAGTACATAACATTTTAGTCATTTCGCAATACACACTGCAGCAGAGAAAAACACTGCAATGTCAGTTTTTTCCTAATATCATGCAGCCTTACACCAGGCTATGTATTATTTCTCTTTATGAGGCTACAGTTATGAAAAAAATGCCTTTTCCCTTCCACTTATTGCTCATCTTCAAACGGAATGCTTCTCCTCTGACACTTTTTTAATGCTTTCATCGTCTATTGGACTGCCAAATGCCTTAAGCAGTGTTTGTCTGTTTGTCTGACTACTACTGCTACTACGCATTTTTTGTAACCCTTGCAGAGGCAGGTGCAAAGGCCTATAAATAAGGAAAATAAAAATTAGTCAGAGTATCAGCATAACCGTATTGACAGGCAGTCAAGAGATGCAGAATCATCCACTTGCATCGCACATCAGCCTTACAGCAATTAGGAAGACGGTAGACTAATGCATCAAAGCTGAAGTATTTGGTGTCGGGGGACAGGACAGCACAGCCAGATACACTTAATCACAACACCGATGAGTAAAACCCACTGTCACATCGCAGATCTGTGTCTTTTGGCTAGATCTCGTCAATCACAGCACAACCCTTACATCTGTGGATGCAAAATAACACCATCTAGCAGAATTTTAAAACAAATGCCATGAACACAAAGACAAGAGGGACAAATTCATTACACTGGTCACATGTTGTCACCATGAAAGCTTAGACATGACAGAATCGGGATACTCACCAACAGGCTTTTGTGTTTCAAGGCTCTTTCCTTTGTATGTATCAAACAGGTTGAGAGACGCATACTTGGTTTTGCCTTCCTTCCCCTTTGCAGTTTGCCCAGAGCGCTCTGACATTGCGCTGTCCGCTCATTGAGTATGGTGAGCCCTGAGACTGAGACCGGAGACAGAGGGAAGCAAAGAGAAAGATATTTTTGACACGGGCCATACACCGAAAGTAAGAGTAATATTTTTGAGTATCATGTATTCAAAATAACAAAATTGAAACCATTTCACATCCCAAAACATCCCAAACCCACATCCCAATATAAAGAATAAAGATGTTATGGTACTGGTGACTCAATATAGAATTCCTATGGAACCAACATCCTCACAGTGCTGGCAGCTCTGTTATATTACAAGACAATCATTCATGGCAGATTCATGGAGGTGATATATTCAATGGGAACTTTTTTTTTTTTTTTAAAGCATGTGCTACTCAGGACATGCTTTCTGCAACTACCAAAGATGTAGACCAACTTTTCATGGCCACACCAACAGGTTTAGGAGATGTCAATGATGTGTGACACAAAATACTATCAATCCACAACCCAATGTCAATGTGTGACAAATGATAATACACAAGACCACAGTTGCTGACTTAAAAGTTTCTCTAATTACCACTTAACCAGCACCAAAATACATACAAAATGAAAGAGACTGTGTGCCAATTACAACAAACAAGTGGCAAAAGTCTAATTGGGAGCTAAAAATGAAAATCCTGGGCACATTACAACCAGCGAAGGAGCATTTCTGCTCCACGTGCATAAATGCCACTGTGATAACTGCTCATTGGTAGCTCTAAGTTCAGACTTAGGGAAGGGTGGCCAGTGAACTCAAAATTACAACAAGTAAATAATGAACATGTTGATTCTCATTAAAGCGTTGATGTTCCAAAAGTGGTACTCAGGACAGCTCTTTTTTAACCAATAGTCAATAAAACTGCAAATATTCCGTTTCTATGAATTGTTCATTTTAATGTGTACATTTATGCCAGAAACTTCATTGTTTAATGCCATTCGTTTCCACTGCAATCCAAAACTTCATTTAAATGTTTCTGAAGACATTTTAAGACTCATTGTGGTATTCAGTGTTCATAACATCCAACCATGGGCCCGGATGTTAAGAGGATGTCATGCTGAGAAAAAGGCCTGCGAGGCAAAAACATTCCACTGAAGTGTCATGGTGCTACTTAAATTAGCTGTTTGATATTATTATTGGATACATTCAGAAAAGATTTTAATAGCTCCACAACTTCAGGCTCTTCATGTGTCTGTCACATGGAGGGGCACATTTCTAACATTTGCACCACAGAGATGGGAGTTATGGAACATGCTCAAAAAAACAACTGCATCAATATAGAAAAGTTCTGTTAAATCCTGCCAACAAAGAACTAATACCCATCATGGTATATTGTGATGAACTTTTTTTCGCGCCCAAACACATTCATTTTCCCACCTATATTGCTTGTGCTGTTTACCTACAGTCCAAATCCTAATCGCATTGTTCTTGCTGACATATAGCGAAACCTTATTGGTGCAGGACTAGAATAATTTAATCTCTCCTTTAAAGCTATTTTATCTTTCAAAAAAAGGCAGATTCACCATTGTGCAGTTTACTGTGAGCAGACTTACTACTATGCAAGACTACACACCTCATTACAGGTAACACGGCAAAGGAAAAGGGGGGGGGGGGGAAAAGCTAAAATTTGGTTTCTATGGCAACCCATTATACATGATATTCTTCCAAGCCTTGCCTTAAGCAGTGTTGGCTCCATGGCAACTTCAGGGCCTTTAGTTTGAACTCTTTTTACTGCCCATCAATGAAACATACGGCGCTGACATCTGTCCAATTAACAGCGATTTGGCTGCGTCCTGCAGATTAAACAGCAGCCCACCGCTCCACCCAGCTCGCATTAGGATCCATTACAGAGAGCATGTGATTTTCCAAGATGATGATGATAATAAACAAGAATCACTCCATTCACTGTCTTTGAATTCGGGGGTGAAAGGATGTGAGCAAATCTAAATGGTCCAGGACCAAAACAGCCTTCAAGCAACACTGTTGTATTTTCCTTTCTGTATTATACTGAAATGAATAAGGCATGGAATGATTAATGGCATCCAACTCATGACAGCTCCAGTCTAGCTGATTACAACAAGACTCAGCCCATCGACAACAATAGTGTACTATATTTGGCCAGGCCATCAGATTCAAACTGCATTCAAACCAACACATAGATCCAAACTGGAAGTCAATCACCTTCTACCGTAACCTGAAAATCTTGATTACAAAACAACATGACAGTAATTTATCACTAAAGAAACAATAAAGTGAAACAACCGGAGGGCTTCCTGGAATTAATGCAGAGCAGCAGCAGTACTGCACCGTGCCTCAACGGCCAGATAAGATTAGGAAAATTAGGTCGTGGGATGGCTGGTCAGCTACATGTTGTATGGGGGATTAACGGGGGCCAGCAGCTACAGCACCAAGCCATAACTGCACCGATGTTTAACGTTACCACAAAGCGGCCTCGAGCCCCTCAAGCTAACGATGAGCGCTGACCGCACACGTATAGCCACACTCTTTATCTGCGGGCAAAGCCTGGCAGATAAAACGGTAACAAATCTCAATCTGTATACAATTTATGAACCACAGCCGAGAAACTGCAGACGCTTAAGAAATATTTACTGTGATGCTAAACGTTAGCGGGTAACACAGGGCCTCTGTGGTCGCGTTGGGAGGGGGACTGCGTTGATGTTTCATAATGCATTTACAACAACTTGCGGTAACAGTAGCTCACTGCTCAGCCAAGTCTGGGGGAGCTATGTTTTGAATCAGCACCCTGGCATCGACAGTGGAGGTTTTCGCAACACGGTGTCACGTACTACTCGTCTGTAAGAGGCACAGGGCAGCGCAGAAAAAGATTTTTATTAGGTGAACAAAACAAAATGGCGGCGTGGAGACGGGCCCGGTGCATTTTATCGTTAACGTAACGCGATTATATAGCAAAACTGTTGACAGTAGCGCAAACGAAGCACAGTCGCCAGCGCGCATTTAACATTTATAGACACTGGCAACACAAACAAAGCGGTGGTCATGTATTTGGGGAAACAACCATCGAAAAACAGCCATTTGAAGTCTGCGTATCGTAAACTGACACTGAATTAGCTCAGGCTAGTCGACCAATATTCCAGCCGAGTCCTGCGTTTCCAACACACAATTCTTGACTGTTAGCAACCCGAATGTCATCACACACAGCAATAACAAACTAGTTTAGACCATTGTGGCCACAAAATTAACATAGGCAACGTCGCCGTTGTTCCAAAAAAATACGTTTTCAAAATACGCAAAAATGACACTGGCTAACCACTAAGCCGAGCTAGGCTAACGTTAGCTGGCAACAACAACCCAGCCGCTGCCTTTCCACAAATAATAAAGAACACTGCCCCTCCACGAAACATCCTCCTGGATAAGCTAATTCTCTACCCGGCGCTAATTCTGGCCACTTCTAGTGATTATAACTTAAATAATCGGTGTTCGCATAAGCAGGGGAGGTTTTGTTTTTTTTCTTCCGGCCACTGACCTGCTCTTGTCCCGACTTGTCTCGAGGTTGTATCGCAGAATGAGGCTAGCTATGCTACCGCGTAGCGTTCTAGCAAGTGACCCAGCTAGCCGAGCAACGTTATCCCCCCCGTGCATAGTCAAACACACACAGCTGCCACCTCGCGCTGACTTATTGTAGAGCAGTGCCGCGCGGATAAATAAGAGATTCGGCTTACTTGTGCTCCTTTCCTTTATTTCAAAAAGAAATGTGAAGGGGGGGGGAAAAAGAAAATTGTGACACTGGACGCGATCCATCACCTCAGGAGCTGTCATCGGCTACTAGGTTATTTTATTGAGACGGAAACCACTTGGGACCGTTAAGGTAAAAAGAAAAAGAAAAGCAACTGTTTTTTGGTTTTTTTTGAAGTGCCATTTGTAACTAGAACAAAACGAAAATTGCATTTCCTGGCGAAGATGCTGACTGCTGAAATAAAACTGCTGAGAGCCTTCGCTGAATTGCAGAAAAATGTGAAACGAAGAGCCAGAAAAGTTATGAGCCCCAATCTAAGTTGACGTATGACAGTGGCAGCACATTTATCTCAACCGCAATGTACTTACGAAGCTAAAAGGTGAAATCCAGAAAGCCAGAAGGTAAACTTTAATGCTGACACACACACACACGCAGAAAACAAAATCAAAATCGAATTGACCCCCCCCCCAAAAAAAGAAAAAAATTGCAGACAGACGACTAAGAGAAGCAACGAGGAGGGAAGGAGACAAGGACAAAGGAGAAGTGATAGTGAAACCGATGTCTTTAATGTCTTTTATATTACATAAAAAACAACGTATCAAAGAAATTTACAGATCACAGCAGCACCGTGACTAAGACTAAATCGGGGGGGGGGGGGGTAATAAGCATATAATTAACAAAAAAAAATAGTCCCTGATACAGCTGGACGTTTCAAAAAGAAATTAAAGGTTGAAATGAGGAAAAATACAGGCCATTATTTCCTTAAAGTGCTGAACATTTTTGATAGTTGAACGATTTCAATAGGCAAAATAATGTGGGAGACATGTGTTCAAAATGGTGCAGAAGTAGAAAAAAGAAAGTGGACAGCTGCAGAATAAATTCCATTCTGTTAAGTAAATGTAGACAGTTCTCCCCCAAAATGTAGTTTATCTCTTGTCTTTGACAGAGGCGACAAGTCAGAGGTGTCAAATATTATGAGACTATAAGGAACGAGAGTGAAAAACACTTTGCACAATAAGACATCGTAACAGTGTCCGACTGGATCGTATTTTACATTATTCTCGACATGTTGACTTCATTCTTGAAATTATATTTCAACATCGTCATCGACATTTTGACCTTTTTTTCTCAGTGTATAATGGGAAAAAAAATAATCCTTCATCCTCTCATAATTTTTGTCTCATGCCTGGCCCTAATTAAATTAAGGATTAAATAAAAAGTCAGTTCTTCATTACAGAATGGAAACGCAGGGAAAAGATGCCGTGGATGCAGATTTGTCCTGTCTTCTGTTTAGTCACAACACTTGAAGAGGTTCTATTCTCCATCGTCATCTGAACACAAATCATAGGCAGACTGGAGAAAAAAGGTTTCTTTGCCTAACTATAGGGGGCACGCAGTTGTCAGAAACACTGTATTTATTATACAGATAGAACAGATGTCCTGCAACTGCGTGTACAAACAGACGGTGGATTTCAAAATAAAACATCCAAGCCTGAGCAGTGTGGCGTGCTGACCGAATACAAAACACAAGTTAATTCTGCTATAGTACAAAATGAGGGAAGTTCGGCTACATCATCAACTTATTCTCTCTCATACATTATCTTTTAAAATCAGCTGTCAGGTTTCCATTCCGTTGTAAATTCTATTCAAGTACAGTCTCGTAAACATCGGTCTCATTTGCATCAGTTTCAGTTTTATAAGACCGATTTCAGTTAACGTGTGTTCATGGTGCACTCACACACTGACAAAGGCAAAAATAAAGGTACAGATGTCACAGTATTTCAGAGTGAAAGTCTCATAATATATAAGCAGACAGAAATCATACAAGGTAAGATAAGAGATGCTTCAAAATGCACTCAGATTTGTTGTTAATGAGACAAAACTTGTGAAAATCATTCGTTAGTGAAACTATCATCACTCTCATCTAATTTCCTGTAACAGTGTTACTGTTACCATCTAAAGTGGATATTTACATGATATTGTAACCGAAGTTGATCCAGTTGATGGTGTGAAAAACAAGAGTCAGACGTTGTTTCTGTCAAAACTGTTCCTTGCTTTGCTTAGTCAAGGAACAAGGGGGAAAAAATATTGTGCGTGCAAAACTTTTCTCCGGAAACAGAAAAAGCAGAAATGAGACTGGCAAATTGTTCAAATCTGTTTTGTGGTTCAGGGTGACAGGCCCCTTTTGACAACTTAACATCACATAGTGAGTTTAAACAGCCTCTTATTGTCATCCCGATAAAGTCGTGGTGGTCATCAACAGCTTCCAGTTTCCCCTTTTTCTCAAGCCTCTGAATCTGGGAGACAAAAAAAAAAGAAAAAAAAGATGAAATTAAGACATTTTTCATGCCAACCTGTCCCAAGACTAAATGAGTTTTCGTGCACTGCGAAGCTGAACTGTTGTCCCGCTCACCTCCCTCTCAGGCGCTCTACCGCCCACCGTACAGGTGGATCTTGGCCAAGGAGATGGTTTCATAATAGTTCTTGTGGCCCTTCTCGTAGATGACAAACACGAACTTCTCGTCGTCCGTAGAGCCGTCCAGCGAAGTCATGCAGGAGTAGCCGCTTGGCCCCGGCCATATCTGGATGGTTTCATTTTCCCAGGATTTGCCATGTGACATCGACCAGCGCAAGGTCAGGTTAACTCCTGAGGGGGCACATGCAACAAGTATTACAGCCTGACCCATATACAATTTTTGGGGCCGATACCGATATTAGGGGGTAAAAAAAGTTTTATTGAAATTGAATTTTTATTGACTCAAATGACACAAACGCACTGAAACAGAAGCCGTAACCGGAAATATAGTGATCGCAAATCACCCTGAGCATCTTTTTTTGTATGGTCTCAAAGGCTGATATTGATAACATACAAACGGTTACCAATATATCTGTGATTGGCCAATATCGGCCGATGATAACGACCAACCGATACTATCGGCCGTCCTCACTACACCTCCAGCCCTGCTTATCCTCAACGGTTTGCGTTTTTTTTTTGTTAAACATACAAATGAGCATCCGATAAATTCAGGCCAGAGGGTGCCATGAGCAAAGCGACAGCGTTTGTGTAATTACTCTCACTACCAGATGGGGAGCCAAAGCTCAACAGATTTACAATGCTTTTTATAATCTTCCAATAATTCTGTAACAAATGCTTTTGCATTTGATAAGTTAAACTGATAACATTTTGCACTCCGTTTGACGTGGTAGCAGGGTCTCACTTTGTTGCTCGCTGGCAGGGTTGGTGAAGTAGAGCACTCCGTCCTTCTGCAGCGCTCCAGCTGCGACTGCGGGGTCCACCAGCGTGGAGTCGAAGTACAGGTAATCTATGGGCAGGGTCATCCCCCCATCATGGCTGCGTATCACCACACGACACCGACAGTGGTAGTGGTTCTGGTTGCGCACATTGATGAGGATGCTGCCGTCTGTCATCTCAACCGGCTGCGGAGAAAAAAAAAAAAAGGAGCAGTGATGAAGGGTTTAGTTTGACAGCCTCTTTCAAGGAGCGACGTACACATTCATTGTGATGACTCGGCGTCACACTCAAGCCGAGACAACAAAACAATCAGGTGTTTTTTACATCTAAATCTCCACTGTCGAGAAGCTATCGGCTTATTATTTTATGTTTACACATTCAGCAGACACAGTACAACAATACTATTTATTTGGTCATATTTTCGTCCAACTGGCAGTTTAAGGTAGAAAATTATTCACTCGGTCTCCCCTGCCTGGAAATCTTCATCAACCAGCTGCTATCTTTGGCAGTTTACTGGACAGGCAGTCCGCAATCAACTTATCAGAGCTTTTTCTTGTATAGAGATCCAAATTAAGTACCAACACAGGCTTTTTCTTTTTACTCCTTTTCAAACATGTAATTTGAATCTTATATATGAGTCTGTGTGTGTGTGTGTATATTAACTTTTTCTATTTTTATTTCTATTTTCTTTGTTATTTGTACATATTTGAAATGAAAGTCAACAATTTTCACATTAAACAATCCCATTTGATTGATTGTTTGTATAGAGGCAAATGTGTGACTGAAGCTTTGATTAAATGACCCAACAAGTAGTCACTATTAAATATGCTGAGATTGGAAAAGTAAACATTTACTACTGAAAATAGTTTTGAGGATATAACGTGAGGGCGTCAGAAAGGGAAAGAACTGTTTTTGAGTCATGGTGACAGCACAGCAGACCGCTGACATGCATGTGACTGGAAAACATGCCTGTTAGGGTGGAGAACATTTTTCCCTTTTTTTCAACTTTTTGTTGTAATAAGGCTTCATCTGCACAACAGTAACGTTTTCCTTCTTGTGCTCTTGGGCTAAAACACCAGCAGCAGGTGTACCTGGCTCTCGTCGGGGTTGAAGTCCTGCGGCATCTTCTTCTGGTTGAAAGGAATGCTTTTCAACGTCCCACCCTTGTACCATTTTTTTCCGTGGTCGTCGCTCAGTATGCAGAAAACTCCATCTCCCTCCAGCGTACCGTGACCGCACACCACCAACCTCCCCTTAGCCGGGTCGAAGTGCTTCTGCGGTGCAAAGACACAAAAAGCTGCCGAGAGCAGAAAATACGTCTAGTCTGAAAATTACAGTGGGTCTGTGTAAGGGGAGGACCCTTTAAAACTTCAAAAACTTGCATTAGGCTTTGGATTTGTGTCGATATATGCAGTAGTTTCAAAGTTAAGGAAAAAAACTAACAACAACAAAAAGGACTTGCACATCCAACGCATTTCATATCAATATGAAGCAATTTTAAGAAGGTGATTTGGACAATGACAATTCAAGGTTAACAAAGACGAGCTCGTTATTGTTTAAACTTGTCATCAACCTTTTATATGAACAGCACACAGCTTAGAATTACAGCCCAAACACTTAAATACTAGTGTATCACTCCAAAGGAAGGTCAAAGTGATTGGAAGCGTACAGATTTCATTTTACTGTGTAATCCGACTATTTACAAACGATTTCAAGCACTTTAATTGCATTGCGCACTGATGCTTTAGACATGTTATACATCAATATATCTGTTTTAGTCAACTCAATATCTGATAATAAAAATACAGACTACCAATCTGGGTCTAAAACACAAGGACAGAACAAAATAACATAAGCTTTACATAAATAGGCTTCTTTTAATCGTCACTGCCAATATCAACAGTATATTCTTGTCCCCGTTAGTTTAAACATATGATTACGGTTGGATATTAACAGAGTTTTAGAGGACATATGCCTCAACATGGACAATCTTATAGCATCCTATCCCCCAACCAGAACCGGAACCACTCCCAGGATGCAGGGTTAATGGTGGTCCCCAGAGTTTCCAAAAATACAATGGGAGGCAGAGCCTTCAGTTATCGAGCTCCTCTCCCGTGAAACCATCTTCCAGTCTTCCAGCCAGGAGGCAGACACAGTCTCTTCTTTTAACAGTAGCTTAAAAACCTTTCTTTTCGATAAAGCTTATAGTTAGGGCTGGCCTATCCAGCCCCTGGTTGTGCTGCTCTAAGCTTAAACTGCTGGGGGGAAAATCCTGTGACACACCCTCTGTCCCATCAAGGCAGTAGAAATCAGCAGCACAAATCTGGATCCATGGACTACAATGACTTCTGGACCAACAGACCACACCTGCTTCTGGATCAGTAGACTACACATACTTCCGGATAATGATTTCACGTACTTTCGGGCTTCACATACTTTGTTAGTACTTTGTTACTGTCATGTTGTTTTGTTCTGTACATGTGACATCTATTGCACATCTGCCCCTCCTCGACAGAACGACCTGTCCTCTGTGGTTCTTCCTGACGTTTGTTATTTTTCCATGTTCAGGGATTTTTTTAAGTGTTTCCTCACTCCATTGGAGGGTCTAAGTGCAGAAGGTGTCACCATCTAAGACCGTGAGGCTGTAACAAAAATTTGATGTGATTTGATTCGGATTGTTATTTTTAGAATTCACAAATTGCTCCACCTTGGTTTGTAATGGTGTTTATGTCGTTGTCAATCAGCTACTTAAGCTTTTATACACACAGAAACGGATGTGCTGAGCTTGAAACTAGACAGAACTGTGTAGTACATTCAGAGCATGAATCACATTTCCTGTTGCAAGAAATTAAGAATGTGAATAACTGAGTTACGATAAGCATGTAGCAAAGATAATCACAATACTGCTGCCGGGAGTAGATCATTTTTTTACGTCACAACCACAGAGATCAGTAAGTGATAATGTGTAAAGAAGTGGGACACGAGCGTGCCATAAAACCATTTGGCTCAAATTTTATCTCAGTACCGCTAGAAAACAGCTCAGCCCGGACGGCGTGTTATTCTCTCACCTGGATGCCGAAGCCTGGCCCAGGAGCGAACGACTGGACCCCGAGCTGGACCGACAGGTTCCTGGGCAGGCTCCAGCTGAGCCCGTCGTCCTTGCTCTCCATCACCATGAGGCTGGACGGCTGGCAGAGGTAAAGGTGGAAGCAGAGGGAGTACATCAGAATCACTGAGCCCTCCTCCTGGTCCACCACCACGGAGCCCAGGTTCAGGCCGTCCGTTTCATACCCATCGTCCACAATGAAGGTTGTCGGGGACCAGGTGGATCCTGGAGCGAAGGAGGAGGACGAAGAGGAGCGGGTTTATACGCAAATTCTCGCTACTATTACGCCTGATCCAGTGACTTTAGTTGTTCAGGAAACCACAACAATTTTCCCTCTTGGTTCCAACCTGAAATTCTGTTTTTTTCCATCAGGCTTTACGGCACATTTCGCTTTGGACTCTAAACTAATACAAGAGCTCGTTTGAAACACATCACCTGGGACATTCAAAGTCCCTCGAGTGATTAGATGTAAATGTAAAGTTTTCATTAACGTTGACGATCATCACAGTATACCAGTAATTAATATAAAAAAAAGGATATATTCACGCAGTTGACCTTTGGATTAATATCTAAGTTAAAGGAGATCTCTGGTATTATTGTAGGTCATTACTGGAGTAATTTTCAATAGAAGATACATTTGTAAAACTTTAGTTCCTAAAAGACCGACTTAAAGGGCATAGGTTGAAAAAAAAAAAAAAAATCTTTTAAAGTTATGACTTAATTTCCCTGTTTTTCTTGTTACATCACACATAAGCCAGTACAATGACATTAAGTTGACTCTCAATATGTTGGTAACACGTCGTTGATGTGTTAATATGCACGGCTGCCTGGTGTTCATCGTGCCTTTGTCTGTCGATCGTCGCAGAGCAATGAACTTTGCCCCCGTGTCCCTGAACGACGACTTTCTGGCCTCGGCGAAAGCCAGCAGGCTTCCTTTGGGGGTGAAGGTGACCAACGGGACCCTGAAAGTGTCCACCTTGCCAGCGCCTCCGCTCACCCACAGCAGCTGCTCATTGTACACCAGAGGTTCGATCTGGACAGTAAAGAGAGAGTCCTTAATCCAAACACAGGGCTGCATAATCTACAAATTTTGCAAATCAAATGAAGCTGAACTAGTGAGGAAGCATTCAGTAAAGTGCATAACTCCACTAAGGATTGAAGGAAGTTCACTGTCATTCCATATATACAAGGAGAACAAAAATTGGTCATTCAGGTCCCAATAGCAGCATACACACATCAACAAGAAACTAATATTATAATCAACATACATTTCATAATAAATACCAAGAATACATACCTAAAATCCCACTAAAAAGAAACAAACAAACCTGAAATACTGTACATGTATTTGTTTAAGAATTACATCCATGTTGGAACTCGAGCTGGATCAAGAATCAGGATTTAGATCCCACTGAGTCTCCGGGCCAAGATCAGAAATCAGAAATCAAAATCAGATTTATTGGCCAAGTTAGTGCATACAAACAAGGAATTTGACTCCGGTTCAACTTCGCTTTCAATGAACAAAATACACAAAATACAATAAAGTATGAAATAAACAGACTAAAGAGAGAAGTCTGCGTCCAATGTAGGAGATGATTAGTGTAATTTCAAGGAGGATGTATTTCAAACAGTAGCTATCATGAAGAGATGTGCAAATATGCATGTGAGGTAGAGAGTTATTGCCAGACGTTTTCCTGACGCTCTGTGACTGGGAGGAGTTGATCAGAGCGACAGCCTGGGGGAGGAAACTGTCTCTGTGTCGCCTGGTCTTGGCGTGCAGCGCTCTGTATCGCCTACCAGAGGACTTTAAAAAGTTTGTGTGCTGGGTGTGAGGGGTCCGCAGAGGTGTTTCCTGCCCGTTTCCTGACCATGGACGGGTACCGGTCCTGGATGGAGGGCAGGTCGGCCCCGACGATCCTCTCTGCAGACCGGATCGTCCGTTTTGGTCTGTTCCTGTCCTGTTTGGTGGCCGATCCAACCTAGACAGTGATTTGGGGGTTGGGGAGATGGTCTCCTGTAGCCGGTGATGTGCTGCAGGTCTCTCGAAACAGAGACAGAGTCGTTGGCTGAGAAGCTGTTTTCTAGCTTCTCACTGTAGTTCCTCTTAGCGGCCCTGATCTCCTCAGTCAGCCTGTCCCCACTTCTGTACGCCTCCTCCTCGGACAGACGCAGCTTCCTGAGATTCGCTGTGAACCATGGTTTGTTGATGTTGTATGTGCAGAAGGTCGTGGTCTGCACACACGTGTCCTGGCAAAAGCTGTCGTGTGATATCACGGTGTAGGTGAGTTCATCGAGGTCGGTGGCTGCACCTTCAGAGAAGCTCCAGTCATTGCAGTCCATTTCCTCATTTCCTCACAGTCCTTACAACAGGCTTACAAGTTTCTCCTTTTAGGTCAGGCTGAGAATCAGACAGGGATCAGAGAGTCCTGAAGCTGTACGGGGAACAATAAGCATCTTTTACATCAGTGTAGCAGTGGTCCAGTTTGCTGGTGTCCCTGGTGGGACAGTTTATGTGCTGCCTGTATTTCAGGAGTTCGTGGTTGAGGTTTGTTCTGTTAAACCCCCCCGAAATGATAAGCGGGGAGTCTGGGAGTTTATTCTCCACGTCTGTGGAGAAGCGGGATGAGGCAGGATGTAAACTCGGACCAGAGCAAATGAGGAAAATGGTAGTCCTCGGTGAATAAAACTGTTTGGAGTTAATAATCAGAGTCTCCAGGTGAGGGCTGCACCACGTTTTCAACCCTGTGACATCCGCACACCGACCTTCATTTATGTAAAAGCAGATTCCGCCTCCCTTCGTTTTTCCAGCAGTCGTTTTCGCCGGCAGTCAAAGTCAAAGGACCTTTATTTGTCAATTCTGCCACATGTTCGGCACATACAGAGGATTATAATTGCATTTCTCTCAGATCCACGTTGCAGCAAGTAAACATTAGAAAAAAAAAAACAGGACATACAAAAATAAGCTAAATGGGAACTAGGTCACTTAAATCTAAACTTTGAATATAAGAGTGTAAGCATGTATATGTATATATATATACACACACACACACACACACACACACACACACACACAAAGCAGAAGTGAACTGAACTGATTAAACTATCTGTTGTGCACAGTGAGCAGTTCCAACTCTACATAAAGTGGCTGGTGCAGCAGCTGAGTCTGGTGTTTGCGTATGACTGTGTGTGTGTGTGCGTGCGTGTGTTTTTATTGGGTGCCGGAGGGTAAAAGTCCAGAGTTTGAGTGTGCAGATGGCAGAAGAGGAAGGGGGTCAGAGTAGGGAGGGAATTGAGCTTCCTGACAGTCTGGTGGATGACGCTGTCCTGGAGTCTGCTGGTCCTGGCCCGGAGAAGCTGTGAGACGGGTCGGTGGGATCACCCGCGACACAGAGCTTTGCAAGGCAGCAGATCTGCCAGAGTCTCGAGTTGTAACTGAGAAGCAGCAGTCCGTACATTTTATATGAACATTTTGTATGAAATCCCCGCTGGCTCAGTTGGACAAGCGCTCCTGCGTCTACGACCAAAATCTCCGTCAAACTCACTCGGTTTACCCACATAAAGAGAATTTCTCCATATCTGTTCATTATCTTTTGAGTTTTGTCCAGACCCCTCCAAAAAAGGTTTTAAGATGTATTTCTTGGGCCGAGTCCTGCTGACTCATCCATTCATGTGAATCTGTCCATCAGCTGTTGCGTCCTGTGGACCGACATACAAACATTCTGAGGATTTTTGCGTTACGTTTACGGTTGTAAATTGATCCAGATCTAACCCAACAAAGGTCGATCACGTCGATAACAGAGCAGTTCCTCCATCCTTGTACCGCCTGCTGCAGCTCACAGTTGTTTCAGTTTTCAATCAATCTCCCACTAATTTTGACACGTTGGTCAATTGTTAAGTTCGGAACGGAAGAGCTGTTTCCCATCGGACTTAATGTCATGAAACACCAGGTTTCCGTATGACCGAAACAGTCCAAAATTCCACATTCTCAGCTAAAACGGCACGTTGTTTGGTTTGTCTCGGTGTAAAATGAGTAGAGCTCCGTACCTGTTTATGGCTGAAGGGACACACGCAGAAGCGGACCGCGGCGGAGAGCAGCAGCCAGACCGCGGCGGTGATCCGCCGGCTTCCTGGTTCCATGTTCGATCCTCGGCCCGGCGGAACCAACTTTAACGCGCCGAGACGAGTCTCACGATAAACAAAAACAGACCGAAGTGCGACGGCACAGACCCTCTCCCGAGCTCACCCGCGATCTGCTGGTCAGCATCCGGTGCTGGCGTGCTGGCGTGCAAGGACCAAAGTGGCCGGTCACATGACGACCGCCATGCACCAAAATAAAATCCCAGCGAATTGTGTTTGATATGTTGTGTAATCAAAGGAGTTGACACAATATTTAATCATTATTTAAGGAGAAAAACAAACAAACAAACACATACACGACCAAACAACTACGAATCACATGATCACATTTTTGTCGCAGCTTTATTGTGTTGAACATCCGTTTTTCCTGAAGACGTTGGACTGGTCTCATGGACGGCTTCGAAAGGACAGAGTTTTATTTAATTCTTATTTGTCTAACATCTTTTACAACCATCGTTATAAATTGTGAGAGTTATTGGGGATTTTTGTATCATTTGGGATGGTATAAAACCCCCTTATAGCTGCTGAATAATGTTCAAATAGTTGTTCAATAAAGTTCGATTCAAAATATGCAGTGTAGTTAAAAGCAAAAGTTGAAAAAGTAAAGATTCCACATTGAAAGATTACTTTGGTTGAAGTAAAGATCATCCAAATACTACATGAGAAACTGTCTTAAAGAAGCTGATATTAAAGGCACTTTTGATATTAAAAATAATGTTCTGGCAATACATTTATCTACTTTTACGTTTTTTTTTTACTCATATGATTTGTAAACTATAGATTGAAAAATTATCATCCCGGTAAATTATTACATCCAATATTCATCTTTTTTTCTAAGAATCAGAATCAGTGTTCTTTTTTAAACTTTATTAATTTAAAAATGTGCAACTTTTGCTCTGATGCAGCACGCAATCTGCAAAATAACTACAAGCTAAAGTTATTACATAAATGTAGAGTGAAAGTACAATATTTGCCTTCAAACTGTAATGTTTTGGTGGGTTAAACTAGAAGAAGATTTCATATTGTTGCTCATATTTCCTGTCTCTGAGCAGGAATATTATATATAAGTTGGTATGGATGAATTTTGTCAGAAGAAAAATGCAATTGTGACTACGTGTTATTTATTCATATTTTGTTGGTTAATGCAGTGACTCCCTGCTTTTTATTAAGAAGTACCCCTGCAGGTGAATGGCATAATGTAAAGATGAAATTAAATGGTAGTGTTGCAATATTTTCATACAATTGGACTGTGTTTTACTCCCTGTGTGTCAACTTTGCATTCGTGCTATAATTACATTTGTAGAAAGAGGTAAAAATCTGGACATTCCAGTCATCTATGCATTATTTTTAGTGGGCAACAAATAGCCTGATCTGCTATCTAATTTATCTATCCAATAACTTTTGTTTTCATTTTTTCTGACTTTTTTTTTTTTTTTATTAATAGCTATTTCATCACCTGCTAATTAGATTTTTCAAATTAGTTGAACTAACCTGCAGTCTCCGTACTTACCCAAGAATTAAACAGCAAAGTTTAACAGCAAAAATACCACCTGGGTTTGCAAATATTCCCCAATGGCAACCAATCAATCAGATTGTAACGTCATGAGGGTGCACTTGCAGTTTCTATCCACGTGATGGCAGTGTTGTCCTAAAACAAGACACCGTACCGCAACAGTAAAACAGTCCAGACGACCGTCCAGTTGGTCTTGTGGTCCAGTTTTTAGTCCCCGTTGAGGAGATTTTTCCCTTCGAGTTTACATATCACATCAATTAAAGTCTCTGAATTGTGAATTACATTTAGTTTAAATGAAATGTAGCAGCAAAAATCCAAACAGGCAGTGTCAAGTAAATTAAAGTCAAGTAAATGCTATAATTAAGTGAAGCTCTGCCACCAGATTTGGAAAGAAATGTGTGTTTTGGTGTTAAATTTGCAGGCTATAAGAGTTCCTCTTAATTTTTTTTTTTTGTTGTTTTTACATTCTTTCCTATTTAGATTAATAAGGAGGCTATTTTCATCTATGACATGATTTGTGGATGTACAGTCCAGCAAAACATCATTAGGACTCACTGCAAAATCATGTTATGTGTCACAAAACGTTTTCACCAACGACTGCAGCCGACAGACAGATTTTAACCTGCGACTGAAAATATAGAAAATCGACGGTTCAACCTCAGAACAAGGCTGGAATCGTATTTCACGAACGGAGAAATGAAAAACGGTCAGCAAACATTGCTCAGAGTCGTTCCAATGTTGTCTGAGCCGAGAAACACATTCCTGCAGTCATGAGGCCCAGCTGATCTGAGTCACACGCTGACGTGCACAGAGAGAGAGAGAGAGAGAGAGAGAGAGGGAGAAAGAGAGGTAGGAAAGGAACTGCTGAAGCATATCTCAGTGCATGTGCAGTAAGACACCTCTGAGTATTCTAGGAGCTTTTAAACATCTTCTCCAGAGATACATGTTAGAAGAAGAATGGGAGGACGGGGACACAACTGTCGACATGATGGCCCTGGATTCAAAGTGCAGGTACGTTTTATCACATCAGATAGGGACTTTTTGGACTGTTTGTTTGCTGCCAGTGAACTTTTGCACTAGTGACAGCTCTTCCTTTCCCTTCTATACATCTAATGAGGGCAACTAAACTGTGAGTAAGTCAGGATCTTTCAAATTATTGTTTCTGATGGGAACTGACCTGAAACACAGCACGGAGAACCCTTAAAAAAGCCATTATTTTATTAGCTCATAAAAGCGGACAGTTTGCCATTATAAGGCATTGATTGTAGGTCTTCTTTTCTTTTTTCTTTTACTGATAAGAGATTATTTCTGCTCTGCAGCAGGTGCAGGAAATGGAAAGGAGAGTCAGTTAGGTTTTTACTGAGCCTACATGGCGAGGAAGTGAAAATAGAAGTAGACACAGAGTGGTGGTCTGGAGGGTTTGACTGCGTCACAAGTGCAATTTTCACACTTCTGCTCTAAAATGTGGCTCCGTCACAGGCAGGCGGGCGAGAGTGTGAGATGGAAATAGACGTAGAGGGAGCTGGTTTTGTCTGTAAGTGGTTTTTTTTGGGGTTTTTTTTAGCTTTATCAGTGTATCTGCAGTGTCACAGCTTAAGATAACACCTATCCTCTGTTTACAGACTGAGATATACTGCCTCCTTAAAGCAAATGGCACTAACAGGCTATTCGACCCCGAAGGCAGATATGGGCATCGCCTAAAGCTCGTGTAAATGTGAATTCGACTGGAGGGCCTCTCGTCTGACTCTATCCAATAAGAGGTTCAGGGCTCCTGCAAGCAGGTGACACAAGGACGACATCGCTGCAGTCAGAGGTGACAAGTACTGTTAAACTCTGAGGAGCTTGTCCTCGTCAATTTCTGTTTAATGCTCCTCTACTCAACTGTGTTTACTTTAAAAACACTGTGTGACTTAAGAAAACACAGGGGAACCTATAAAATACATGTTCACTCTCACTCTTGAGAGGAAAGAGCGTTTCGGCGTTTCTGTTTCAACCGAAGCAGAAGTGATCCGGTTTCCTGACTTCAAATGAACTGTGAGCGTGTTTATCAGATATCAGATCGTAACACGTTACGACAAGGGGCACATGAATTAATGCTAGTTAATGCGGTAAGACGCATTTGCTGACAGTTAAGTAATGTGTCATGTTATCACTAACAGTCCTCGAGTTAACTCACATAGTTATTCAATCATTTGTCGATTTATTAACTGTTCAATATTACAATGAGAAACATTTTGACACTAATAAAGCATTTATTAACCTGAATTAACCATTTACCAATGCTCCTTGTGACCCTTATTAATAATGTACAAATTGGTGTCCGAGTGAGCGCGATGACCAGTTGGCACGTTAATTAACTGTTAGTAAATGCTTAACTACTGCATTAACTAATGTCAATAAATGCACCCAAACTGTAAAGTTTTGCAGAATTATTTTACGGACGAGAATCGTTTTCTCTAAATTGCTCTGTGACACGTTTACGACACGCCAGCCGTTGCCGTCTCATGATGTGCCCCCACGTCAGATGAGACTTTTCACCCCCAGCTGGTTATCCGCGACCTGCAGTTAACTCCATCAACTGATCATTCATTTCATTAAGTCACTCTATGAAGCAGCTCTTTCTAAGCGAACCACCTGAGCTGCCTGAGAGCCACTTTCTTTCTTTATTTCTATCTTAGAATCACTCTGAGTTAAAATAAATATACTGCATATATTAACGTAATAGTCGCTACATTAATAATTTAACATTAGCCAGCTTTCAACCGTGTTTCAACCGTTTTTTTCTCTTTACCTATTTTACGCATCATTGACGGAGGTAATGTTTTTGCGGCCATTTTGTGGTTTGTTTATTTTTTTGTTTACAGGATCTCAGACCTCAAAAAGTTACGGATGGATTTTGATGAAATTATCCGATGAGGTGGGAAATGGCCCGATGAACAGTGGTTTAGATTTTAGTGGTGTTCTGGATCATCATCTGGATCCAGGATGTTTCCCAATGATTTGGATGGGATGTGGTGAGGTCCTCACCCCCCTGACTCTGTCCTCTATGTCGCTGCTGGGACCTTCCGTGGAACCTTATGTCTGACTATTTGCTCTCCCTCTTATCTGTTTATCAGTGTTCTGTATTGACTGAATGACTTTTGGCCATTTTTGCTGACCTGTCATTGCTGAACTACTGCATTTCAAGACTTGAATTCAAATTTTTTGCTGACTCTATTATCGCTCTTCCCGTTTCCAAACAATCTTGTTGTCGTTAACCCAACGCATCAACACCTGATTTCAATGGTACAACTGACTCAGTTCGATGTGAAAATTACTTGCAATTGTACATTTACTAGTGACCAAGTTGAGTGTTTCTGGTACCCAGAATCACCGTGTGAGGAATCACTTCCTGAAAAAAAAAAAAAAAAAAGGATTTTTCACTTGGATCACAGGGACCGGAACCTTTAAATTCAAGCGTCAGCTTCCTGTATCAGTCACATGAATACTGACGTGATCGTGTCATTGAGATTACTCACACTCCCAGGTCATTAGGTCACGCCGTGTGTCCGCCCTTTGCATTGTGACTTAAACTTAAATGCTGTCGCTAATTGATGCTTGTCTGCCGTCATGCGGATCCTCTCTTGTCCTCACTTGAAGTCAAAGTTCCAGGAACATTAACTGACATCCTTCAAACTGACGTCCCCCGAGGAGCTTTCAAAATTTCAGGATTTCCTCATAAGAAATGTCAAAATGTTCACGTTTCAATGTTCTGAAAGTGCCAACACGATATGATATGTGTTAGTTATTAAGTCATTCCGAGATGATGTGATCTCCAGCTCCGTTTCTCCCTCAGGCGGCGGCTACCTGTGAGATGATGGCGAGCGTGCTCAGGGATGCGGTGGAGGAGAGCGAGGCGGATGCTCGGCCGGGACGGAGCAGAGCTGAGCCCCGGACCAATGACAGCAGGCCTGAGTGGTCAAACGGTAACAGCCGAACCGATAACCCTGTTGCCCGGCCCGAAGCTTAGCACAGCGTGAAACCGAGCCCAGTCTCAGAAATCCTGTGTCCCCACCGACCCCACCGGTTCTTCTCCAGTTTGACGGAAGAATCATCACCACAGAGTCAACTTTATGTTACACACGTCCGGTGTTCGTCTTTGTTCCAGCTCTTTATTGTTCTCATGTAATGTTTATTTTACAGTGTTTAAAAAAAACCCTATTTACTTGCATTCCTCTCGATAAAGCCCCTGACGTGGTCCACTTGTTAGGAGATCTTTCACAACATTTGAAAATACAGTTTTGCAGGCTTGAACAATAGTTACATCGGTAGTTTGGGTTTTCAGAGAGATTCAAGGGGTTTTTCATATTTCACTTCCCCAGTTTTGTTTTTCTGTGTGTCATCTGCACTCTATTATGACAGCACCGCTGCCATATTTTCTTTTTTACTATGCCCTTTAGCACGTTTTTAGACACGTGTTGAATCAGTGCGTCACATTAATTAGGTCAACTAACCGTTAAATACTCGTGATGGTGGAGCCGACGATCCATTTTCCATAACAACGTCTGTCCGATGCTGCTTTTGTGTTCTAATTTGTGTGTTATTTGTGTGTTGAGTTAATAAAAGTGTGAAGTTGAAAGAGTTTCAGATGAGTTCTCGTCGGACTACCGGTCGCAGTATTCATGTAACGACCATCCCCCTCTCTCTCTCTCTCTCTCTCTCTCTCTCTCTCTCTCTCTGTCTGCTGACCTCAGGTCAGTGTGTTTTGGCAATGCCGAGCTGCTCAGCCATGAACCCCAGCTTTGATCTGTCTCTGTGTCGGGCCAAACTGGAGAACGACGGTTTCCAGGTCAGCACGCACACACACACACACACACACACACAAATACACCGTTTTTAAGAAATTAGGCTATTATTATCGTTTTTAATGCTGTTAGATTCCAATCGGAGACATGGAAGGCCCACTGACAGCAGCTCTGGACGTTCCCTCCGTCAGGAGATACATGGTTTTCAACTCAGCTCTCTTCCGTTTTATCTTGGCGCCGGTAAGTTTGTCCACTCTCGCCATGTATTTACTCTGAATCGAGCCCTCTGAGGGCTCAGTGTTGCGCTCCCATCAAGTCTGGGAGCTTGGCAAGGGACAGATGGTCAGAATGCAAAGGAGGCCCAGAATATCTGACCTTTCATTCCTGAATTAGAGTCGAAATGCTGCAATTATTTCCATGTGCACTTTCACCACAGTTTCACCATCACTGTGTTAGCAAGGCAATGATCTCGGTTTAGCCTTGCCAAGGGAAGATGGAGGAAACAAGCATCTGGTCTGTGTACAAAAATAACTACCTGCCAGCACCTCTGGAGCTCATTAATCACCTCCACCTAGGAGGTCATGCTTTTTCCAGTGTTTGATAGTTTACTTATTTATTTATCATCTGTTTGCTTGTCTATAAGCAGGATAACTCAGAAGGTCACGGATGGATTTTGATGAAATTTTAATCAAAGGTGTGTCTTCACCCCTCCTACAGCTGGTCAAGGTCACTAAAAGTAAAAAAAAACAACACTTTTTGGGTGTTTCGCTTGACAACGATTGACATAGAGAGGTCCAACTAGTGTCATTTTGTGTCTAACAGGACAGGTTACAGATGATTAACTTTTAGAGTAAATTTCAAGGTGAAAGGTAACGGCCACTGAAAGGTCACTTCCAGTTTCCTGTGATCACTACTCTTTTGTTTCTGAACGGTGATTTTCTCATTTTATGTGTTTGCACGAAAAGTGAGTAAGCAGATGTTTCAGAAATGTAGAACCGGTCCTTTAACGCTCAGCGTCCCAGCTAATGTTTACGGCGCCTCCTCCTCCTCCTCCCACAGGTGCTGTATGTGGTGGTGTGGTGCGCCATGTTCTCCACCCTCCACCTCTACGTCACTGTCAGCAACTACTGGGTCCTCTGCCTCTGTGTCAGCCTGGTCTCCATCTTCCTCACCACCGCCATCATCTTCGTCCTCCATCACAGCAACAAGAAGGTGAAGCACCAGGATTTCTTTAAATGTTCCTACAGTGGTTTCAGTATGGATATACAAACGGCGCCTTGTCTTTTTTTGCACCAGCTCAACATAAACCTGGACGTCCGGCTGGTCCAGGTGAACGAGAGGATGGTGAAGCACAAGCTGCTGGTGGCTGTGGCCGACTGGGTGCAGAACTGCGCCGGAAACATGCAGGTTGGTCTCATAAAATCAGCCCAAACTTGGAACATTCCGAGGTTCCGTTTGTGCCAGAGGTGTAAAGCTCTACTGGATATTGTGTGTAGTTTTCCTGCAGAGCTGTCCTTTCTTGGTTTTGTTTCTGTACTGTGGGAGAACCACATAATGATGAAGCCATCAAGGTACAACAGGACGACGGTTAAAAACAACACATCAGCAGGCATCACAGCGAGGTTTTATCTCAGCTGAGATGCAAAATAAAGCTGCATATTTGGACATTCCATTACTTAGTAGGACAGAAGTCAGCATCACTCGCAGCGTGACGCAGAAAATCATACATACAAATTACGAACTGATGTTTACAGAGATTTGAGATTTTATTTCTAGGTGAAAGAATGAAGAGTAAATCCAACACTTTAAATGCTTCCAGGGGACGTTGACGGCCCTTTTAGCTCATACTGGAGTGCATCCTCACTGTTTGTTGTGCAGCCAAGCAGGAGCCGAACGAACCGGCAGACAGCAACATTTAACCGCAGCCGAACAACAATTCACACAAACACTCAAAGACAACATATACACAAGAGAAATCCCGAACAATGAATTCTGCAGAACTAGTGCATCAGTTTCCAACACTCACTGTGCCATTCATGTGTGTGTTTGTGTCCCTGCAGCTGTATTTCGTGTACTGGGACATGTCCCGCTGTCTGAGGGCACTGACTGAAACCTTCGAGGAAAGTAACTTCGTGGCGAGCGGCATCCAGGTGAGGGAGACAAGGTCATCTGTCGCTTCGTTTGTTCTCCTTTTATCGATCTTTCTTGCACACCCACGTCCCTCAACATCAATACAAACATTAATCTAGACGCCGTTGAGGGGACGTTACAGGAAAACAGAAGTTTAGTTTCCCGAAGATGGCATCGCGTTTCGCAGCTGTCATTCTTGTCGTGTGGAGCAAGTTAAAGGAGAACTCAACATTAGCCCTGCTGGTCTTGTAAGAGCTAAACTTTATACAAAATGCACCCATTCTTTTGTAATTACTGCAGTATTGAGTTTAGACAGTAGGGCAGTTTACCTTCTTATGTTTCGACTTGCCCCATTGCATTGATTAGCCTTGTCGATGTAAACGCTCCCAGCATCCAAACCCAATGCTGGAGTTTCTTTCAAAAGTAGATGTGTTCTGTGAAATTTTAGATCCTGAAAGATGGGAAAACAGGGCTTAGGTTGAAAAAGAGACCAATGTTCTCCTTTAAATTAGTCCAATCGATTGTCAAACCTTCGCCAGAACAAACTGAAGAAGAAAATGGCGTACCTCGTCATGGTGAGCGAGGCCGCGCCCGAGGTCAGCGGGTCGGACGAGGAGCAGGGCTCAGATGAGCACAGGCCTCTGCTGAGGAACGAAGAGACGGGCTGCAGCAGCTCATCCGGCCTGCAAGGGGGCGCCGAAGTCACCGCCAACTACAGCCTCATCCCCGACGCATCGTTACCTGCTCAGGTGAGGAGACATGATGCAATTTTTATCAGAAATAATCTTTCATCATTGATCGAAATTAACGTTTCTTATGGTTTTTAATTTAAGAGTCCTCAATTCTCTTTAAGTATAATATTAATCATATATGACGAAGTATTAGGCCCACAGTGAGACTTTGAGAATAAAGTCAAAATTTCATGAGAATAAAACCATAATTGTTACAAGAAAAAAGGCTGAAATATTGCGAGAGTGGGGTACTTTAAAGGACAGACATGAGAAAAACAATCCACTGCACCATGGAGAACTTTGTGAAGTCGTACTTTTGGCACATCAGCACAGGAATTTGCAAGGAACCGTGTTTATGCTGAAGAAAGAACTGCACAGACTTGGAGGACCTGCCTGTTTTGTTTATTTTCACGTTGAATGTTGACAAGTTACGACTTTAGTCTCATAAAATTACATCCGTTTTCTCATAAGATCACGACTGTGTGACTTCTTTCTCATAAATTTCTCATAAACAAAAAAAAGTGACATTAAAACTTTATTACTGTTGTAATAATGTGAAAACTTTAAAAATATGGGTGCACCTGAAAAAAGTTTACTGTTATTTGATTAATTGAAGATTTATTTTCAAACCGGACAACATCCTTACCTGCATCTTTATTACTCTTTCATGAAAGGCGAATTTGAGGCGTCCTTGTTATATGTCACAGTAAACAAATATAAATAATAAAAAGCGTTAAATGCAAAATATCTCTTTTTACAGACTGAAAATTTAGATTTTCTTTATTGTAAAGCAGTGAAGTCTTTCAAACAGGAGTGAAGGAGGAAATAGCTTGAAAATGAGAAAAACTCCATGGTGTCTCTTCATTCAGGCCAAAGCCTACCAGCTTCTGATGACCTACAGCGCCGCTTACGTGAAGCTGCTGGTGTCTCGGCAGCTGACGGGCCCGTCCCATCACCGCCTGCGTTCCCGGAGGAATCACTGCGGCGCCGCCCCATTCTGCCTCTGCCAGTACATCAAGGAGAAGATCCTTCAGTAGCACGGAGCTGCTGTTTGTTTCTTTTAAAGACTTTAACTGACATTTAGG
>KV751318.1:4343799-4355056 GCA_001698575.1 Mola mola | reverse complement strand
GTCATCATCGGGGGCGTGACCGAGGGGGCGGTAGTCCGTTCCGACGGGGACGTGAGGTCGAGGGATGGAGATGGATGGAGGTGAGGATGGAGGAGGAGGGAGGGAGTCAGAGAGCGGAGCCGCGCGAACGACGAGGGATGACGAATTGCGCTCGGGGACCTGCTTTACGTAACCATAACTCTGTCACAGGCAGGAAGTGAACCAGAAACGGACAGAGGGGGAAGGAGAGGAGCGAGCGTGAAGGAAGGGACACCTCTGGAAAGGTCACGGCGCCAACATGAGCAGGTTTCGTTGAGAAAATTCTCTTACAAACCTCTGCCGATAAAAAAATTAGAAGGCAAATCCTTAAAAATGGCACAGATCACCCTCCCTTGATTGAAAATCTAAAATATTTGAACATACACACAAATATATGCATATATCCTAAGAAAAAGCCTTTTTGTTTCACAAATGTAGCTGCTGGAAACATGACGTCTCCTGCTTCAGTGAGGTCCATCCACTGAGGGCTTCTGAAGCGGGATTGTCTTCAGAGCTGTTTGTGATGTCACAAATCGTGCTCGTAGGCCCGCCCCTAACAAGATTTCTAGGTGAGCGGAGAAAATGTGCACTTTCAGCAAATAACAGGAATCAGATTTGCAGTAGTCAGACTTTGTGCGCACAAATCTTTAACTTGATGAAGATGGTGTGAAAAACATGCCTGAGACTGAAGGGGACTTTAAAATAAATATGCAATTTAGAGTCCGTATCGGAATGGCTGGAAAATGTGCCGTAACCACTCCGAGAGCTTGTCGGACAGCAAGGATATGCAAGCGCAGTTATCTTAATCTGAAAAGATGCACAAGTGTGTGACAAGTCCACTCAATTTGCCTCCCAAAATTGGCTCTGAGGGCCACTGAGTCAAGAGTCTATCCAGCTGTGAAGAGTCGCAATTGAAACATTCCCTAATTATGACTATCAAAACCAGTGGGTTAGACAGATGTTTGATAAGCAGAGGTGTTATACGATATTTAATTTATCATTTTCAGGCAGAATAGTTTATGTGACAGTATTCAAAGAAGGCAGCATTAATACTTATGGTATCTTATCTCAAAATTAGAATATCTATGAATGCATATTTAACATCTCTATGGGTAAACAATGTTGTCTGAGTGCAACAGTTTAGATCTGGATGTTCTTATAAAAAAAATAAGTTGCCAGGCAATATATTTTTTTTTAAAGGAAACCTGCGGCTCTGTAGTTGTTCCATTATCATGCTACAAGGAAAAAAAAACAAAAAAAAACATTTCCTGCACCAGATAATGAAAATGATTAATTATAGCTATTAAACGCGCGCAGCAAGTGAATCCGTGCGCGCGCAAAGGACACCCACACTGATGTCTAGTCAGGAGAGATGCACGCAGGCCTGTGCGTAATCATCATCATCATCATCATCATCATCAGATACAAGAAAGGAAAAAATCGGCAATTAAAATAAAAAAAAAAGAAGAGAAAACCGCCATAGTGTTGATGGCATCTTATAGAAACAGCACAGGAAGTGGTCCAATTTCATGCAAACGCACAAGATCCTGAAAAAAATCGGCAGATTTTAGATAAAAAAATCTAATTATGCAAAGTCAGATAAGGCCACTTAGAACTCTTGACTGATGCGAGGCCCTGTGTGCACAGCGGATGGTGGAACCTTAAAAAAAACAACAACCCCAAAATACGCTCATTTCATCCGGACTAAAAACAGATTGAGAACAGTCTCAGATTGAGAGTCGGACGCGAAAAGGCGACGCGTTTCGCCTTTTCTCACCGTGTTTTTCCGACGCCATGCCTCCCGATCCGCTGTCCTCCTTCCTCTGGATCGGATGGGGGGGTTTTAACTCCAGCTGCGGAGAGACGGAACAAGTCTCGCTCCTTCTCTTGTGCGCGATGGTGTCACTCCAAACGCCTGCGATCCATCACGACGTCTTCATTTAGAACAAAACCAAAACAGCCCCGGAATCTAGACAACAATGACGACTTAAATGTGGGTTTGATTGTTAAAAGGCTGATGCAGCGCCTGGCTCGGTGTCTGCGGGTCTTGCAGGGTTTCTCCACCTAACGCGTCGCCGAACATTGAACCGATCCGACACAAAGACGCGGTTCTCTTAAAGCGACAGTGCGGGATGCGCGTGAACGCACCGCGTCACCGCCTCTGGTTTTCACCCAGGGGTCCTGAACACAGTTCACACAGCTTCTGGGGAAAATGAGGGACACCGCATCCTGTTTTCAGGAATACAGACTGTTTTATTACTGTACAATAAATTACAATCAAAGTTCATCATCTGTCCCACTCTGCGGTCTGCTGGTTAAAATCCTCTCCTCCTCTCCAGGCTGGAGCCTTCACGGAAACATGATTCGCGGAGCCGCATCTCTTGACCTCCTCGCCCTCCTCCCCCTCTCAGTGGGTGTAGAGGGAGGCGGTGAAGACGATGTCCCTGCGGATGGCCAGAGAGGCCTTCTCCATCTTGCTCCCCAGGACGGAGTCGCCGACGATGCGGGCGGCCTGCCGCACGTCCTTCAGCACCTCGTCCAGTCGCTGGATGCAGCGCACCACCGTGCCCTCCTGGACGTCCGTCAGCTGGGCGATCTCTGCGAACGGCTGCGAGGGGACAGAGGGACGGAGAGGTCAGCCTCCTGGACGACTGAGGCGGATGGAGACACACTAGCGGCACCTTTTCACTTGAAATGTGCACATAAAGTAGGTCCCCGCAATATCTCAGTCCAACCCGAAGATGATCGGGGTCCAGAGTCTGGATTTTTCACCTTTGGGAAAATGGCCACTCTTTGATGTTTAGACTTTCAACCTCAGATGCACATGGCACACAAATGTATACAAAATAAATGGTAGAGACCACCCCAACTGTCATCAAATGTTGCAGTGTGATCCAGACGTGAGGACTCTGCTGGTTGTAACTGTGCTAAACATTACAGAACGTGGACACAGGTGCAGTTATCTCATCAACGGGATTTTCCTTATCAATTTCGCTCAATGCCCCTCTTTGCCTCAGTCGTGTCAAATGAAATGGAGCTGCATCACAGGGGGGCTAAGGTCTGCATCTCTGGCTGTCCTAGTTTTAAACCCCCATAAAACAGAAGATGGCTTCATACAGTTTGTCTGGTGTAATAAAAGACTACACACTGATTTCAAAAGACTCTTTTTCAACATTTTTAATCCTCAAATCCACTTTGGACGGGTTAAGCGCTAACACTTTTAGCTTGCAGCTAAAGTCAAGATTTTGGCTAAGTAAAGGATGAAAATAACAACAGTCAAATGAATTTCCATTTTTGGAGAACTGTACGTATTTGGTCATTAGAGTTTGTTTATTAGCAGGATTACACAAAAATTCTTGGATGGATTTCATCAGAACTTCAAGGTGCTATAAAAATAGACTTCATCAGACGGGGAGTGGGCCAGTGAAGACGCTATTTACATTTCGGTACGGATCAGGATGAAACGGCAGATCCAGGAATTTTAATTCTGGGGGAACTGTTGTACTTTACTTGCATGCTTCTGCTTTTCACTTCAGTTCTCCGCCGTCTTCACCAGACTTCCCATCGGTATGGGAAGCTTAGAAGATACAGACAGAATTCTTTTTTTGGGTGAACTGTTCCTTAAAGCAGCCTTTTTTTTTTTGTCTTTAGTTAAGACTGAGTGTGACCATCTTTGAAACCCATATGCATCTGGTATCAATTTGCGACTGATATCTTAATGATAGCTGAAATGAAATTATTTGGGACACAGAGAACTAACTGTTGACAATTTTGGCAAGATCTCATTATTGTTTGAGCAAGAACAAAACAAAACAAAACACTTCGTGCTTCTTAAATGAGGGACATTTGTTTTGTTTTCTCAGTTTTCTGTTACAATAAATTTAATATTTTGCAGTCTGTGGGATTTCTGAGAGACATTTCCAACCATTTCCTGACATTTTCAGAGCAAATAATTAAGTTATAAATTAAGAAACACACATTAATCCAGTAATCTGCTGGTTTACATTTGCACTGCATTCTACACATTTACATTAAATTGAAGGGCAAAACTCTTGTTTTAAAGGGTAAAAGTTCATAATCTTCCTGATTTTCCCAAAATACTAAAAAAACAAAACAGATCCAAAACACTATACTATTATTTTTTTCTCATCCTAATACCGATTGCATAAAGGGGGTCAAAATCAACTCACCATGCCCCTGGCCCAGCAGTACACCACTTCCGTCAGGCCAAACTTTAACTGGCCGACAAACTCCTCGGCTGTCTGTGGTATCCCACAATCCTTCTGCAGCTCTCCGATGCGCTGGGCCACCGACAGCACCCGCTCAATGCCCTGAGAGAGCAGAGGAAGGAAGTTAAACATGAAAGACGGAGGTTTAAAAGCGCCGCTCTCTCACTCTCTCCTCTTGGCGACCTTGTTGTTCACGTTTGAGGAATTTGTTTCACAAAGCGTTCTGTGGTGGGTGCGCTCTCCCATCGCAGGGCTGCAGAGCTCCAGTCATCACTAATTTAAAGGCTCATAAAGCACTTTCATGTATCACAGGCAGCTCACAACACACTCATGCAGCAAAGGTGTATGAAAGAATGAATGAGTGAGTGGGTGACCGCGACTGCGAGCGCAATGCGGTGTAATGTGAGAGTGAAAACTCCTCCTCCTCACCTCCTGCAAGGTGTTGGTAATGTGCGGCTCCACCTGCGTGTTCTGCGTGAAGACCAAACAGGACAGCAGGGCGGCGCTCTCCTCGGGCGCCAGCGGGCTCAGCACGTTCTCGAAGAGCAGTTCGGTCAGCAGCAGCTCGTGGCTGCTGATCTGACACGCCACGCGGCCTTTCAGCTGCACCGCACCGCTGCTGTCGATGTACTGGAGGGACTGCAGCACCTGAGGCGGAGCAGCAGGAAACAAACCTCTGAGTCGGGCTGAACCCAGTAAAGTACTCCAGTTAAAAAAAAAACAACTGCCAGTCTGTTATTCACTTCTGCCACATTTGCTTAAAAAACATTCCTATCATAAAAATATGGTGAAGTCTTACTTGCTTTTATTGAATCAGTCAATACTTAACTTTTATAGCGATAAACTGGGACACCATTTCTCAGGTTTATTGTTTGAATTTTAATTCCTAACATTCTCATAACTCAACCAAATAAGTTTTAACTCGCAAGCTGGATTCCAAGTTTGATATTGAAGTAGAACTCCAGTATTTTTCATATTTATTGAGGTTTTAGGCTCTAAAATTTCACAAAATACATCCATCCACCCATCCATACTCCAGCATGGACTTTGGTTGCTATCGTTTAGCTTGACGAGGCTTTACAATGCAACAGTGTTGAGCAAGCCAAGATGTTGGAAATAATTTGCCTTTTTGCTTTTTTGCCATAAACTACAAAACTTGCACTTGGGTTGACTTAAAATGTTACTGTAATGTCTGCTAACGTGGAGTAGATACCTACAGTGAAACACGTTTGGCTTTGACTCACTAACTATAAAGATACTGTATAAAATGAATGCTTCTGCTTCGCACACACTTAGTCAGTTCCTGAAGAGCCACTGTTTTCCACTGTGTCCAATACTCAGGGATTGGGAAAAAAAGAATACATTTTGTGAAATTTTGCAGCCTTAAGGAACTTAAGGAAATACAGCTTAAGCTGAAACACGCCAGCGTTAAATGAATCACCATGAAATTGCTGTACAGACATTACTGGTTCCCATAAGATAAATCCACGAATCACACGCCACCAGCAGGTTGATATCTTCTGTTGCTGGTCAAAACTTCCCTCCAACCAGTGGATGTTTAAACAGCCACCTCCTCGACTGGCAGCTGGCTCACACTCACCGCTGCCTCTCTACCGCACCAACACAAACTTGCAGTGTATATGCATATAAAGTATATCTCCCCTATGTTTTCATATTTATACAACTATTTTTACGTATTTTATGCAATGTTTATCTGCATGTAATGCCTTTGTGTGAGCATACTTCATACTTCAACTTGCACTGCCTACTGTAATCATTATTGTTAAAACAGTTCATCTTCTTTACATTGGAAGTCCACTGTAAATAAAATTTTCATTTAAGAGTGAAGTGACCTTGTTGTGAAAAATAAAAATCACACAGACAGAAACGGGTCAGAACAGGAAGTCGAACCTTGATCCTCTGATGGTATTCAGGCAGCAGGGACAGAGACTGGTCCGACACCAGGAACAGCAGCCTGTCCAGCTCCTCCTGCACGCTCATCCGCTCCTTAATCCGGGCAAACTGACACACACACACACACACACACACACACAGGTTACTTAACGTGAGTACACATTATCAGTCCTGCAGTGCTTGACCTGATTTGAGTGGGTTTTAAGAGACAGGGAAAACGTCGTCTATTGTCCTCTCATTGGCAGCACAGGGGAGTCTCTTTGTGAGCACGTTACATAAACCCACTGAGGCCAATGACTGCGTACTAACAGCTTTCATTGTCGAGGGTTCTGCACTAACTCTAGCTTGACAGTACCCACAACGCTGCGCAAAGACACAGGGAAATGTGCACCACAAGTGATGAAAGCACACACAGATGCTGCAAGTAAGATCCTGTTATCTTGCAAAGTAACACGAGCGCTTGCATGTGTGAGTGTGCGCACGCGTCCAATGAAGCGCTGCGCCTGTGAGACAGTGATGAGCTGCAGCCACAAGCCTATATGGGTAATTATAGAAACAGCCGGCTCCAATTCTCACATCCTGTATCCTCCGCGAGGCTGCCAGGAACGAAGGATACTGAAAATCAGAAATCTCGTGGTGGAGTTTGATGTTATTATTGTAAAACTGGGAGAGAATTGACAGAGGTATAAAAGGAAACTGATGCTACAGTGGAAAGAAAGATGGGAACAGGCTTCAAAAGGGGGCCAATTGCAAAATAAGCGTCTTATGTAAGGGCATGATGGTAATTAGCTGCATAAATACGTATGCAACTGCTGGGCCAAGGAATTTGATGTCTTTATTAGCAAACAGGGAATGAAACACTCGCCTCATCACTCATCTGCACCATCTCAAAAATAAATATAACTCTGAGGAATGTTTTTGTAAGAACTGCCTCTGTTATCACACACGCCAACCCACAACACACACACGCACCTGCTCCGCAAAAGTGGGCGAGTGGATGCAGTTGAACTCTTTGAGGCTGTCTTGCAGCACGCGGAGCCTCATCGAGCCCTCCACCACGTCCACGCTCTTCAGCTGCAGGTCGTTCACGGGGTCAAGGCTCGCTAAGCCGCCGGGGCTGGCCTCGGCCAATCGCAGGAGCTCCTGCGTTGCCGTGGAGATGGCTTGGCCAGGAGGGTCGAGCCTGAAGGATGAGAGTGTGAAGGGAGCAGTGAAGAACGGAGGAGAGCAAGAGAAGCTCTTCTTTAACTCAGAGTGGTCTGATGTTAAGATCATACGCCTGTATACACAGACGTACACACTCTTACAAGGTCAAAGGGGACCTGTGTGTTCAATAACCCAAGATATAGATTCTCAAACTGTAGCACGTGGAGCAATGGTAGCCATTTTGTGTGGCCCCTAAACACAACATGAGTGGGAAATCATCCATTTCACCACCTTCACTTTCAAAAGCCTACAAGTAATACACCAAATGTTAAATACAGAGTACACACCGCTAACGAGTGTCTGTGAGGTTTGGAATCACAACTTGTGAAAAGCTACCGGTTGGCATGGCAACTGGTACCATGAATTATCATCAGTGCTAATGTTGTTAGCTAAAGTGAGTGAGATGGAAAACCCACCAGAGGAACAATGAACGCTTGGGTTTTGATGTGAAGCCCTCAGTCATATATTGGCTCCCTGAATCGCCATCGGGGGGGGCTTTATGACCCCCCCCCCCTTTTAGGAGGATTGAGATGTTTTGCCAGCACTTTTGGAAAGCTCTCAAGTTGTTCATCTATATTTTACTGCTTAAAAAGTGTAAATTCGTATACTGCATTCCATTAACAGGATAACTGCAAAACTAACTTTAAATCTTCAGACTTCTTCACTTTTATAAAAATAACTTCTGTAACTAGCGAGAGCAGCAGGAGTGCTACAAATGTAATGACTAGCAAAACACCAGATAGGCACCACAAAAACAACCCAATAGCTGAAGAAAAGAACGCAAAATGAAGATTTAGACTGTTCCTGAGCTTGTGCACGGCAGCCTCTTCTGCAGGGTTGGGCTTGAGTCCTCTCTTTTCATAATCTTACCGACTTTAACAAATTAATAAGCCAGAGGAATAGCATGAGACCATTTGTAGGATGTAATTTGCCCAAAATTATGTAGCAGAGTAGCAGAACAACAAAGGGGAAATTTGTTTTTCAGGATGTAATCACAGGGTTGGAGGCCCCTGAAAACACACAGGTCTTAAACTACTAGGGGTCAGGAATTACAGGTTTCAATGCAGAGGGAAAAATCAGGACCCCCACTAAAGTAAATTCATTTGTACGGACGACTCACACACACCTGAATCGTGGCTGTTGCCTCTTGTTGTAGTTGTCGATGATCCTGTCTGGGATCACTTTGAGAGTTTTCACCGTGATGGCTGAGACCTCCTCAAACTTCAGCTTCTGCACGGTGTGGCTGCAGGGGCCTGAGTGAAGAAAACATCTGCACACTCAAAAACGGCTTACTCTGTGAAATCCTCTGAAGTGAGTGAAATGTAAAAGTGTGGAGGAGGTCTCAGTGAATGCCGTCTGTTTGTCTACCAACCCTCAGGTATGAAGAGCGCCGTGTTACAGAGGTGAGGGAGAGCATCAGCGTGGCTGCCATTCCCTTCCCCCTCCTCGTTGCCCTTCTCACAGATTATGAGAGCTGTGAAGGTGCGATTCACAGAGTCGTTGGACACCTAGCATGGAGAGAAGACATGCGTAGGAGCCAGGAATCAGCGAAAGGATGTAAACCATTCTTTCTTAGGTTTTGTCCACTGTCTCATGTTTTACCACCTGTAGTCTGGATGTTAGTCTGGGCGAGTTTGCCCTGTCTGACATGAATATTGGCTTTTCAGCATTCTGAAGTCGTAGGTGTGAAAAGGCAACTGATAACCATTATTAAAAATGCTGTTATGGCCGATAGATACAATATATAATATTTCTAGGTGTCGATATGGTCTCTACAAAAACACTTTTTGATTGCCTATGTAAACATCCACACGCATTGGTGCATTACTGCCATCTTCTGAGACAGAGAGTGCCTCACACGCACACACAACGGCAGCCACGATGAAATAATCAACGGTTTTTCACATCGGACCAGTTTTGCTCTAATGACTGAAACCGATTTCTTAATTAGAAGATATTTTAAAAACGACATGAACGACCATAGCTACAAAAACAAGATTTATACGGGGTCTCCTTCTGTTTATAGTCCAAAGCATTCAAAATTAGATCTTATCATCCATTAATCTGCCAATTACTTCCACGATTAATCATTTACTCTTTTAATTACTCTATAAATAACAAAAAATTGGGAAAAATGCTCATCACATTTATTCTAAGCCCAACATGATGTCTTCAAATTGCTTCTTTAATCGAATGCAATAGTCAAAAATCCAAAACTCTATTTCTACTGTAAGAAATGACAAAGAAAAACCTGACATTTAAGAAAGTACAACCAAAAAATGGTTGATCAATCAGCTCAAAACAAGACTGAGATGATTATTTTACCATCAAAATAGTTGTTAAATTTTCTTTTGATCAACTATTCGATTAATTGTTGCACCTCTAGTTAAAATGAAAAAAGACTGCTCCAAAAAAATGCATCAGCCAGTATTGATAAGACTTCTGATAAATCATGCATGACTACGTGTTAGTATAATAGAGAGTAATTGATTAATCTATTGGATTTTTGCAGTACAACAAACAGTTTATTAGAAGCAGTGTTTCCGAGCCAGGACAGTTGTACTTGTACAACTTGCGAGCATGATAAACACACACACACACACACACACACACACACACAGGTACCTGTAGGATAACTCCCAGGGCGTTGAAATGCTGTTTGTTGTTCACCACCACGACACGACCCACAGACAGAGCTTTCAGCCTGTTGACAGACTCCAGAATGGCGCGCTGAGGCCAGAGACAGCAGGGAGGAAACGCACTGAGCTTTAAGGTGGTCTGGTATTTGAACCTTGAAATGTATACGGTATATGTGCATGTGTTTTTGTACCTGAAGGGCCTTGGTGGTGGTTCGCAGCTCTGTGACTGTGTGGTAGTAAGGAAGCATGTCGGACAGCTGACCCTCCATGTCCAGAGGAGGCAGCGACGACACCGTCTGCTTCAGCTGCCTGATCTTCTGCTCATGGGTCTACAGCACGAGGAAGAAGAGGAGATATAGAACAACATGAGGGGGAATGGAGGGCCTTTTTTTAAACACATTTGTCAGCTATGACTCAAGGAAAGTGTTTAAAAAAAGAGTGAGGAGGAGGAGGAGGACAGGGAGAGAGATTAGAGAGGAATACATGTGATATGAAGCTGCAAATGTACAGACGAATTTTGCTTTTAACCACAGGCGCGCTGGTGTGGTTTACCTGAGTGTCCCTGTGGCTCTCAGAAAAGCTCCTCCTCATCATGTCGGTCACACGGAGCGCTTCGACTCGCAGCAGGTTGAGGATCATCGTGTAGGTGAGTCTGAACTGGGACTGGAGGATGGTCGGTTTGCCCTGAGCCACACCGAGAGGATTTAAGTCAAAAGAGAAACGAGGTTTAACAGGATGGAGCCGTCAAAGGCTTTTGTCGTCTGCCAACTGTGTTTATATTTTCCTGACGCCTTGTTTTGGTTCGATCATTTACTTTTCTCTACACTTCTTTAATTTCTTGATTCATTAGAGCGACATAAGCACAGTGTGTTTAATACAGAATTAAATAACAATAAAGAAAAGCGATCTTGTGTATTGTGAATAAAGGCTGATAGATGTCTTCTATGGCAGATGTGCCAAAATGTTCCCGGTGAGATGGCTTCTGATGTTTCTTTTGTCCAACCAATAATCCAAAAGCCCTGAAATATTTTCTTTACAGTGATAAAAAAATTGAATGTCAAACTAAAGAATGTTTGTCAAAAAGAAATATTTTTCCGTAGATTTTGGAACATTTAGGGGGTGGATGACCAAAAAACAACATACCACAAGTAATAAGTAATTACACAGTAAAATACTCCACGAATAAGACCAAAATCTACAATGTATTAGTTTGTCTTTCAATATTTTCTGACTCCTGTACTGTGTTCTTGG
>KV751318.1:4331736-4343594 GCA_001698575.1 Mola mola | reverse complement strand
TACTGTTATCATAAGTATCAACATACTGATCCTTTTAAATACCAAAATATGATAAACAATATACTGTATCTTCATCTGAGAGCACTGAAAGTAGAGAAACTATTATAAAGATCTAAAAACAAAAAAATCTGAATTCAACTGAAGTTAGCACAGACGTATACTTATTATTGCCTGCATGGATTTTTACAATAATAGAAATGTATTGATGAGTGTTCAGTAAGATTTTCTTCAGCAAAAGATTGCTCATTTAAATTAAAAAAACATTTCTGTGCTTTGCACATTTTTTTTTAACCCAAATCTATTAGAATTTTAATGAAATAAAAGTCAAAACATACAGTCAGTGGTGGGTACGTTACTTTCAAAATGCAATGTATTCCATATTACTAGTTACCTGTATGTAAACATAGTGTATTTACAATATTACTGTCAGTGCAAAATGATGCGTTTAGCTACTTTTGCATTGTTTTTAATCAATATACCTGCTGAATTATGACTATTAACATCAAATTAAAGAGAGTAATGTTTTATAGCAGTTAATTAAAGCACTGAGACTGGGGTTATTCAGCTCATTATTAATCCAGTAGTGGTTGCCACTGCAGCCTAATGAAGGTCCATCAATCCTGTTTAATGCAGTGTTTCCTTTGAAAGCTATGACAATCAGCCACAGGTTATAAGTACAAACATCCATTTTCCAAACTTAGAGTCTGACGCAGAGCAGAGCAGTGCTCTTTGTGTTATGCTGAGAGTCAGACTCTACAACCGGTAGATGTGACTCTGTGGATGAAAGTAAAACAATTTAGTCTGGGAATGCACCACGTGATATATAGTAAATGCAATTAATATTACCAAAATTCTTTCAGAAACGCAATCTATTACTTTGTTCCTGCTAAAGAACTGCAACGTGTTGCTTTTGTAACTTGTTACCCGACACAGTATACAGCGTAGTTTCATTTCAAAGGAATTATCTTTAGCTGCAAAAGGAAGGTGTCGTCCAATGCAACACTTATTTGTGTCTTTGTAACATTTTTTTAGAGAAAAATTTCTACTCTAATTGGTAGAACAGAGGGGAATGGCTGACATCAAAAGAAGAACCAATTTTCTGTTGGTTTTGGTCTTTTCATGGGATTTACCGACATGACAAAAAAGCTTTAATTAAAAGCTAAGCTAAATCCCCTTTTTGCTTAAATGTCCAAATGACATTTGCCAAGGTAAACACATCTTGAAAATGACTGTGGATTGAAGGAGCGCAGTGTCTGATTAAAGCAACCAGATAACTTGCACATTCATACGTTTTGTCAGAAGATAAAGCTCCTGTGAGAGACAAAGGAAAAGGAGAACGCGGCTCTCAAAACCTGCGCTGAGGGACAGCGATCCAAAATAACCCACTCGACGGTGTAATTAAATGTTAAATGATTAACACAGCCAAAATAAACAGGAGGCGGAGCTCTTGCTTCAGGATGTTACACATATCTCTTGCAAAAATGACCAAAGTCCTGCAGGAGGAGATTTGATACCGCTCTAAATGATATTAACCAAAGTGTTTGGAGGTATTGAAGCATGTAGGGCCTCACCAGCATCATGACATGCAGATCTGCCATCTCGTGAACTCCAGCTTTACACAGAATGATGACGGTGCCCGTGGCGTCCAGGCCCCTCCTGCCCGCTCTGCCCGCCATCTGAATGTACTCGCCTGAAATTGCCGTTCAGACAAAAAAAAGAGAACTCAGAAATAAAGCTGTATTCCACGGCTTCGCCCCATCCTCAGAGATGAATGAGCATAAACACTAGTTACTCAGGTGAAAGAGCGGAGAGACAGAGCAGAGGCGCAGAGCGTCAAACCTGGCAGCAGATTTCTGAAGCCGGTCCCATCATGCTTCCTGATGCTGTCGAACACCACGGTCCTGGCGGGCATGTTCACTCCCATTGCAAATGTCTCGGTTGCAAACAGGACCTGCGAGACGAAGGGGAGATATTTTAAACCTGTGGGCCGGGTTGTCTTTGCAGATATGAAAATTGCGTAATTTTAGCGTAATGCAGTCTTTAAAACTAGGAAAGGGCAACACTTGGGCCACAATATCCAAAATCTTTGATGTCATATACGGTATTTTTATATCACAATGACAAAAAAAAAAAATATATATACTGTTCATGTTTATCTTCTAATGTCTGACTCACTTTCACAAGACCCCTTGAAAAAAGCATCTCGGTGACCTCCTTCAGGATTGGCAGGATCCCACTATGATGGACTGCGATTCCCCTCTTCAACAGGTTCCGCATGAGCAAGATCTAAACAACAAGTCTTTTAGTTTCTTCAGTTTCATTAAAACAAAGAACAGAAGAAGTCTGGACAAAAAACTGTGGGACTTTTAACAGGAAAGACAAGAGCAAGGTACAGAAAAGAAAACATTGAGACATATGTCAGGTGGTTAAATTAAATTACACAAAATGGTCAAATGAAGAGTGTGAAGAGTGTCATGTTATTCTTGACATTGACCTTCATTTTAAATCATTCCAAGAATAATTAGCGGCATTGTTTTATAAAACCCCCAAATTTTTTTCATCAAAAAAAGAATGAACGATAGCGAAAACGAGAAGATGGAATCTCTCCTCGTGGATGAAGGCCTTTTTGGTTTACACAAAACTGAAGCTACACACCATGTGGGTGTGTCAGTGTTTGACACAGCTGACTTTAAAAGGGCCAAATGGTAGGAGTTTTAGGTTTATATAAAAGCGTCTCATTGTCGATGAAAACTGTCAAACCTCAAAGCTAAGATCCAGTCAGCTCTCGCCAGCTATAATAACAGCCTGATGGGAGAACATCTACAGCTGAAGATGACCATTCTTTACCTGTGGCAGCTGTCGGTCTCCTCCTCGTAGGCGAATCAGGCTCTTCTGGAAGAACGAGTGGATCTCGGCCTTCTCGATGGAGGTGGTCAGGTCCATGGAGTCCAGCGAGCGGGCGTTCTCGTCGCAGCGCGTCCGCGAGAAGGTGAACGCCACCACCGGCGTCTGCTGCCGCTGGGACAGGAAGTGCAGGAGGGTGAGCCACACGGCTCGGTCCTGGAGCGGAACGAGAACATGCCGATTTTGTTAGAGAGAATTCCAAGAGTTTTGAGGCGACGGGGGAGGAAGGGAGGGAATTACCTGACTCGCTGTGGTGTTCTGAGAGGTGGTCTTTGCGCCGAATGATTGGGCGTGTTTGCTGGTGCGCTCTTTCTTGGCATCAACAGCAGCGTAATACCTGAACGACAGACTTCCTTTGTGACAAACAGCTTCGATACTCTTTTAAATGCAACAACCAGATGTGAAAATTGTACCCTTTAGTGAGGAAGTTGCCCACAGCATCCACCAGCAGGAACATCTCCTTCTGAGTCTTGGTGCTGTTGCCAGTGTACAGATAATGCTCCAAAGGCACGGGTCTCTTCGCTGTGCTGATCACATAAATGTGCCTCTTCTTTATGCGACTAGGGATGAAAAAGAGGGAAAAGAGTGGGAAAAGATTCTATTAATATAAAAAGCCTAAGCCTGCCTTTGTCAGATGCTGCCACCAGAGGCTCTCATGCTGACATCATGCTGATGCGACGCAATTACCCGATCCACTCGCTAAACTCTACAGCATTCGGCACTGTGGCGCTCAGGAGAATGATGCTGACGTGATCTGGGAGCATGATCAAAACCTCCTCCCAGACGACGCCTCTCTGAGGAACAGACAAAGAGATGGTAAAAGAGGAACAGAGAACTCTTTTTCTTGGCTTTTAACAGTAATTCAGATAAATGAAAGACTCCCGACCTCGGCATCGTTGATGTAATGAACCTCATCAAAGATCACCCACTCCAAGTCTCTGATGACCTCTGACCCGTTGTAAAGCATGGACCTGAAAGAGCGAGACGTCTAAAAGATCCAACTTTATTTGAAAATCGGGATCTAATCCTCATACAACCCGAGTACCTGAGGATCTCTGTGGTCATGATAAGACATGAAGACTCGGGGCTGATCTGAACGTCGCCCGTCAGGAGTCCAACGTCTCCAAAGGTGTTCTTAAAGTCTCTGAACTTCTGATTGGACAGGGCTTTGATAGGAGAAGTATAGATGGTCCTGTCACAGCACCAAAACGAGAGTCAGATATGATTTGCGTGCAGATAAAATAAACCACAGTTAAAGACATTTGAGAGTCCTACTTCAAACAAAAAACATTCGTCCTGTATATCTCATCTGTTCATCGAGGCGTGAAAGAGAGCTGGTGCTCGAGTTTAAGATCTCTGAGGTAGCAGAGCGTACTTCCTCTGCAGGTGTGCCTCACATGATATTACTATTATCTCAGTTTCATGTCGGAAATGATAACCCACGCTCGAATGATTCAACATGTAAGTGTCGACTTGCGATTCATTAGTCAGCCATTATCCTGCTGCCAATAGTGCTTAAACAACTTTAAATGACTTAACTCTCATTTATTTTATCTTTTTTTTTTTTAATTCTTATGGTTTTTAGTATTAAAAAGCTATTGAGTTGTACTTTGAATACAAACTTGATGTTTTTCTTTCACTAGTGAAACCTGTTTTTCCTGGCAAGAAGGATACTGTACCTGATTTGAATTACTGTACTAATTAAGTATTGACCAATTATTGGCCCGATTGATTACTGGCAACCATTTTTAACATTTTGCTGATTAATAGTGTTGGTAATTTTAATCACAGATTTGTGATAATAATAATACTATGAGAAACGTATATGTTTAGGCAATGCTGCTGGCTTTGAAGGCATTTCAGTTCAAATTTCAATAAAAATTAATTTGTAATTAATTTAATTTTTTGTAACCTATTAAGTTATTTATTTGTTAAAAAATTGAGTTAATTCAGTCACCAAGTCACACTGCTGGGAGCTTCTGGACTGAAGAAGCCTTAATGAGAGGTGAAACATCTTCAAAACCAAAAAAAAAAGTCCAGATGCCTTCACCTAAAGCACTCAAGACTACTTCAACCCGGATGACGGAGAACCTACACAAACACACTGCTGGGAGCTTCCTGCTTTTTTGTTTTGGATAATGTTGAGAGTTTTAATCAAAGATTTGCTTGAAGGCATTGAAACTAAATATTGTGCTGGAGTTTTGTGTTTTTCTTAATTTTTGAGACCAATATTTAAAATTTTCACAGCAAATACATATCGGTTTCACCTTTTTGATTACCAATAACCAGCATTTCTATTAGTCCTGAAAAATCTATCTCGGTCAATCCCTAGTTACCAATATTCAATATGTTGAGATTTAGTGGTGCTATATCCGATACTGTTTTCACATTAATAGCTGATTCCAGAAAAACTGCGCTGCACCCGGACACACATCGGTTGCAGAAGAAATCCAACCGCGCTGGCAAACGCACCTCGTCATGTGCTTCTGGGAGAGAGCGATGGCGTATTCCGCCACCACCGTTTTGCCAGCTGATGTGTGCGCGGCAACAAACACGGAGTCGTGAGCCTCCAGCCTCAGTATGGCCTGCTTCTGGAAAAGATCCAGCTCGAATGGCCACTGGAGACGAGCAGAGGAACAGGGTCAGTTAGCCAAGGCTGCGCAGCCAGTGATGCTCATGCGATGAGTCAGAGAAACACTTATTCAACAAAATTTAAACTAACTGGATGTTTACTAGAAGACCCACCTTGAAAGCTGGGTTGGGGATACGTTTATAGAAATCATTGCAGGGAGACGATATATTAACAAGGATGGCCCACTTCTTGCTTTCCTCTGGGTTCTCTTTTGGCTTACATTTGTCTTCTTTTCCCTTTTCTGGTGGAGATGACGGTGACACAGCATCCTGAGGATAGAGGAGGACAGATTTCACTGCAGCTGACGCTTAGTTGGTGGCTTAATTTGAGTTAATGCTGTGTTGATTACAGCGTTACTGTAGTGAGGAAAAGAGAAGACTGCATTAAATATTGAATGATTTCAGCACCATGAAAGGAGAACTCTGGGATTTCTCCACCTAAGCTCTATTTGCTTGTCTTTAACGAAGTACACGTTCCCAAAATGCATAACTTTTCAAAGTTATTCCAATAGAGAGTCCAGAAACTCAGACCATTTATTTTGAAAAGGCTATATAATGCAACAGGCCTGGAAAAGTAGAAAAGTCAGAAATAAATCACTGTTGTTACTGCAAATGTCTGGTCACATGGAGTAGACACGTGCAGTGAAACAGATGTGTGTTTTTAACTCAATAACTGTAAAGATACTGTATAAAACCAACATTTGTACCAGCGTTAACAGAAGACAAACGAAATTGTGCATTTATTCCATGCTGCGGCAATCTGCTTTGCTGAGTCTTTGAAAAAATCTACAAAAACTAATCATTTGTAGACATCTGAAAATTGAAAGTGTAGTTGTTTCAACTTGCCCTGTGCTGTTGCGTTGTATAGACTTTAAGGTAAAGGGTCCTTGCATCCAAACACGATACTGGAATAAATTTTAAAACAGATGTATTTTGTGAGATTTTAGTTCAACAAATAGGGCTTAGGTTGAAAAATGTCTTATACCAGCTTGCAGTAATTGAAAGGTGTCAGAAGACACTAACATGAATCATATCACATATATTTTTACATAGCAAACTTTCATCTGTGAACCCCAACATGCAATCATCAAGCATCAGCAGGACCCATCCTGGGAAATTTGGTAATTTTGAGTAAAAAAAATACACAGTACTGCCCCTCAGCATGTCTGCTTAATCTCCACACTCAAACCGTGTCTTTGAACCACTGACATCTTCACACTTTGATAAATCAAGTTTGGATGATGAAGCCTTTAATATACCATGTTTTTGTGGACTATACTTTCATCTTTCTCCAGCTTTTTGTTTTACCGTTGCTATCTAAACTGTTTGGTGTATATAATGCTTTGAATTGCATTTCCTTGACACTATTACGGTGACAATAAAAGCAAAACAAATGGCAGCACCTTGATGCCCAGATCCTCGAGGCTGTTTGTTCTCGGTAGTTTGCGAGCGTCTTCAATTTCATTGTCTTCCTCTTTCTCCTCTGCCTCTAGCTGCAAAGGGATGCCATCCAGTGTGGACAGGAGGGACATGAGATTGACCTCTGGCTTTGCCAGCTTAGCCTCTTCAAGATACAAGTTAAAGAGAGAAGTTGATTAATTGATTATTATTTAAACCCACTACGATTTCTTTTTAAATAGGAATGTATGATATCTCACCTTTGCCAGTAAAGTCCATCCCAGCTTTGAATCCAGGTGGGATTCTGAGTAAATCTGTAGAGGTAAAGAAAATAACCATAACTATCTAAAAAAAACAAAAAAGTGTCACCATTATGTTACAACACAAATCAAACTCACCTTTCTCAAAGTCTATGTCCTCCTCCAGCTCAGATTTCTTCTTGATCTGGTCCAGACTGAGCTCCTCCATCCCTCCTGTGAACATACGCATTTGAAGATAATTAAGACAAAATGAAAACACGCCACCCATAAACATCAGAACTAAAGCAAGACTGTGCAAATAACGCAGGACAGAATCTTTTATTAAATCTACTGTGTCTCACCAGGGAGGAAGGGGTAGTTGGTGTTGCTTCCTCGAAGACTCTCTGACGGAGGCCCAGGTTGGCGCTGAAATGATAGCGAGTTCTTTGCTGACAGGCCAGTGTTCTCCAGTAACACCTACAGATGAATGGAAGAGAGGAACAAGCCAAACATTTCTGAAATAAACCTTAATGTCTCTCAATATAACATAAGTTTGCTCTCTTTAATTGACATGGTTGGATTTTGAGATATGCTACAGTTCTATCATATCTCTACAACAGATGTATAACCTACCAATGTAATGGCAAAAGCTGATTATTGATCAATCTTCTGTACATACAGTTTATTAAATAAAACCTACAAAATGCCCACCAATAATTTTCCAATGTGCAAATATAATTTAAACAGAAAAACATCAAACATTCACATGTGAGAGGATGAATTATGTCAATCAGTTAACTATTTCCACTCTAAGTGACATTATTCTTTATAAAGAATTAAGTAATGTCAGCACAGGGGCAAGTGTGCGAGTTGAGTTAGTGATTAACCTCTGTGAAGTCCATCAGCATCCCTGTGGTTGGGTCTCTAAGAACAGAGAGACCGGAGTGAAGCGGAGACGGAGAGCAGTTGAGCAGCGAGTCGACGTTAACTTCCCTCTGAGCCACCCTGGCAATAAAGATGACGACACAGTTACAATTTTTACGGATACAAGTGCATTTTTGTTTTAAAGATCCCATGACACAAGTTAAAAAGACCCAATCCGCAATATCTGATTTAACACGATTCTCACAATTTGATGAAAATCTTAACTTTGTCCGTTATTGTTTATTATTCAGTCAGCATGAATATGATTGTTTGCAGGAAGACGTACTTGAGAAACTTCTGGAAGGCAAAGTCTGTGTCGTGTAGAGGAAGCCAGGAGGGGTCCCGTAAAAAACGCTTCTCTACTTCTGTCTCCAGGCTCAGGCTGGTGGGAGGAAGCCCGTGGGGCAGCTGGGGAGGGAAAGATCACATATTCAGTAAGTGGAAGAGACTCATTGAGGCTGAAGATGTGTTCTATTCCATATGAGAAAACTCCCCTCACGTCTACTAATGTAATATTGTAAACTGTCTATTTAGCCATCAACAAAATTTCACATAAATAAAACACTCAGAACATTCCTTGTTGATTGTTATATTAGACGATAGAAATGTGTTCATGTTTTAGAGCTACAACTAGTGATTATTTGAATTTACATATTAATTTGCTGATTATTTTCACACTTCATTGAAAAATCATTTAATTTATCAGTTGTAAAAAAAACAAACAAACAAAAAACATTTTTTGAGAACCTAAAGTGACGTCTTAAAATTGCTTGAAGCAATTTTCTCCAACCAATAGTTACAAACCCACACACTCTTAATTTACTGCCAGAAATGACAAAGAAAAGCAGCAAATCCTGATATTTTAGAAGCTGGAACCAACAGATGTTGGAAATATTTGCTCAAAACAAGACTGAAATGAATATCAAAATAGCTGTCAAATAATTTCCTTTCAGTTGACGCATTGATTAATCAGTGCAGCTCTACAATGTTGGAACAGAAGTTTATGTTGTGATTCAGAAAGGTCGGATGGTTTAATCTGCTATAATTCATCACAATGTATAAGGTAATGATATGTTTTGGACTAATAACTCATCTAGCTGTCAGATAAATGTAGTGAATGGTAAAATCCCAATAAGTATAACAGTGCATACAATAGAAAAACTGGATTACGATGAAAACTTTCGCATTTCAGTGCAGTAAAGGGGTGAATGTACACAGTCATCCTGCATCATACTGACCGTGCTCTGTGGGGGTAAAGGCTGGCCAGGTATGGGTTGTGTGATTAGCTCAAACCTGCCAGAACATCCCATCTCCAGCAGGGACAGCGGCAGATCCATGGGGCCTGCAGGGGGCACATCTACAGGGAGGAGGTGGGAAACCATATGAAGAGCAATAACGAGAAGACTAAAGAAAGACAATAAGGCTGTTAGTACACATCCATACAGGGTGCAGCCAGGCAGATGAACGCCAATACAGAGTCTTAAATTGTCTGTCCGTGTTTTAAAAGACTTTAAGACACTGGTACACACTGGATAAATTGAGAAATACAAAGAATATAACCCATGGGGCTGCTGAATGGAGCACTGATTGACAGCAAGCTGGATACCATATTAGCCACATCACCACACAAGCTACGACAGCGAAGCGTATTTAAACGATGAAACGCGTTTCAGTTATACACATATATAATATCAAATTTAATAAGCCGCAACTCACTTATTCTTTCCATGGCCCCGCTCGCAAGTGAAAGCTAAAAAGTTGCAACTAGTTACTGACGTCGCACCGTAAATTGCAAATGCGGAAGTTGCTACCGAGCTAAGCTCGCCGCTCAAACGAAGCATAAATCCAAAAAGCCAAATTTGCACAAATTCTTCTACATTGTATATTATTTTTTAGTCCTAGAGAATATACTCATGTGAGCTTTAGCTGAATGTTTTGGCTTCAATTTTGCTGAAACAAACAAACAAAAAAAAAAGGGCCACCATCCGCTACGTCATATTTGTGCGACAGTGTTTTTGTTGGGATTTGTGTGGCTGCATCACAGCTTGCATTTGGTAAGTGAATAAATTAGATACTTCTAACTAAAAATGGCTCACACCTGTATGACTGTTGTGGAAAGTTGGCATTTCACCCTTTGGTGCAGTCTGAAGAACCTAGATTTGTAATTTTTGACAGTGTTATGGTTTATGACTCGCTACCCTTTTAGCTTACCTCGGCTAGCTGCGCCGAGCGCGTTGAGAGGAACTATGAGTTTTAATTATTGTATATTTAGTGTTAGGCTTGTGCTTTTTACTACCTATTCATGCAATTGTCTGTATTGTAGCCATCATGGTAGTGTTCCCAAGTTCACTGACGGAGGAAGAGGAGGCTCTACAGAAGAAATATGCTAAACTTAAGAAAAAGGTAAGTAGACCTAACAGAAGATCGCTTTCACTTCCCCATGGTAGCCTGCAAAAGTGAGTGACTGGCGTTCTAAATAAGGTATGTAACTCTGGGCACTATTTTCAAATTAGTTTTTATGGGTTTTTTTAAATTTCTTTTTAGAAAAAGGCGCTTCTTGCCTTGAAGAAGCAGAGCTCAACTAACCAGACAAACCAGAGTGGCTTGAAACGGAGTAAGTGCATGTATACTTGTATAGAATAGTAAAGTATTTACTATATATATAGTTGTATGCGTTATATAAAACAATAAGTATTCATAATGTTTGACTCTCCTATCCTAAATACACTTATTTGGCAATTATACCTACATTCCAGCTTTGTCAGACCAGCCTGTTGTTGACACTGCAACGGCGACAGAGCAAGCAAAGATGCTGATCAAGTCGGGTGCCATCAGTGCCATCAAATCAGAAAACAAGAACTCAGGCTTTAAACGCTCTCGAATGTTGGAAATTAAACTCAAGGTGAGCTGTAGATTTGGCTGGCATTTTTTTTTTTTTGGTACTTTGTGTTGCTTGTTCATTTGTTGAACTGTTGTTCTCTTATCTGCAACAGGACCCTGAGAAAGGCCCAGTTCCCGCTTTCTTACCATTCCAAAGGAGTGTCTCTACAGATGAAGAACAACCTGAGGCAGAGTATATATAAAATATTACAAAATGTGACTGCAAACATAACTTTATTAGTTTATCAAGTAATGAGCACTTCCTCAACCTTTGAAAATTGTTGGAAAAATTGTGTTGTAGTACTTTTGATTTCCTGTGGCAGCTTATCGCCATTGTGTTGCAATACATTCAAGCCAGTTTTTTTAATCTTTTTTATTCAGAGTCAGAATTCTTATCTCTGCCAACTCTTAGTGGTGGTGTTAAAAGACACATGCCATATTAGGCACATTTATATATCAAGAAACAGTTGCTCAAATTCTGTCTGCAAGTCTGCAAAAATCATTGTAAAGTTTGGGGTAAAAGCTGTACTGAGTTTATTCTGATATTACTGTATTTGTGTTCCTCTTAGTCTGCGAAGAGAGCCCACAGGAAATCTCTGTATGAGAGGTAATGTCCAAAAACCATAATGAAGCAAACAACCTGCTTAATGCACTGATAGTGAACACTGGTGTGTGTAACATACTGTCCACTGATTTGCAGTTTTGTCAGCTCAAGTGACCGATACCGGGACGAGGATGATGGAGGCGGCATGTCGTCCAACCGTGAAATGGACAGAGACCGAGAGCGAGACCGCGAGCGAGAGCTGGACCGTGAGCGGGACAGAGACAGGGAAAGGGAGAGAGACCGGGACAGGGACAGGGACAGAGACAGAGACAGGGGCA
>KV751318.1:4315819-4331725 GCA_001698575.1 Mola mola | reverse complement strand
GGGAAAGAGAGAGGGACAGGGACAGAGAGAGGGACAGAGACCGGAGCAGAGAGCGGGATCGAGACCGCGACAGGGAACGGGACAGAGACAGAGATGGACCATTCAGACGTGAGTAACCAAACGTGTTCATCCAGAAAGAGATTATATGATTGCACAAGGAAAAACAGAGTAGAAGAAGAAATGTCTAGAAATTCTAATTAATTTGAAGCAGTTAATAAAAATATTAATGTTTTCTCTCCGTCTGCCATGATATTATCAGGGTCAGATTCATACCCAGAGCGGAGAGGCGTGCGAAAGGGTAATACGGTGTATGTTTATGGCTCTGGGCTCGCAGAGGACAGCCTGCGTTCTGCATTCTCTCAACACGGAAACATCATCGATCTCTCCATGGACAACCCACGCAAGTATGGCGACATTAATCACCTCTGTATGCACACAGTGGTCATCTCTAACGAATGTTATGAGTGTATTGTCTTCTTGCCTACATGTACGATCCAACTTTTGTTTTATTTTATGGTGTGTTTATGTTGTCATTTTTCCTGTTCCCCTTTCTAGCTGTGCATTTATCACCTTTGAGAAGATGGAGTCTGCAGACCAGGCTGTAGCTGAGGTTCGTATAATCCCATCTAAAAATATACAAAATACTGACAACGCTGCATATGATCCTCCTGCTGCAAATTTCAAAACACAGTAACGAAAACAGGATTTAAATAAAGATGAAAGAAAAACCTTTAAAAGAGAACATGCATGAATACAGCAGCAAGTGTAGTTCAACATATACGGTATGTGGTGTTGAAATTCGTTAATGTCAAACATTCAAGAAAATGGATTGAAATCATAGTTGCACTGGTCAGTATTAGCATTTTTTGTGTCAGGGACACCTGAAACTGAACAACCTTCCTTTGTCCATCCCAATATGTGAACATTTTTATGCCTCAGCGCCAGAGTCATTGTGTTATCAAGTGGTCCGTCCTGGCCATTTTTTTGAATTCGATAGCTCAACAACGCTTTGAGGGATTTTCTTCAAACTGTGCAAATGTCCACTCTGACTTGAGGTTGAACTGAGTGAATTTTGGAGGTCGTAAGCCAAAGGTCAACATCACAGCGGCCTCATGTGACACATGACTGCCAGGGACAGTTGGCTTTGATCACTGTGACCTGATATCGTACGTGTGATAAACGTATAAGTTTATTCATTTATTTAGTCTTTTGGGAAATGGATGGAAAAGATAGGGATGGCTGGATCGCCAGTCAGCCTTTGTTTTCCTGTGGGGTGTTGTGGCCAGTCGCAAACAAAATTGCACCCTAAAAGCAAAATTTACAGGGAACCAGTGTAAGTTTAATAAGCTTAGTTTTATAAGGAGCTTTGATAATGTGATGTGTTCATCTATAGGCCTTCTCTCTTCTTGGATGGTATTTCCTTAGCATCTAAAGCTTACTTTTTGTGACATACTGTGACTTTTGGCTATATTGGTGCATTATGCTGGTACTGTTTTATCCATTTCTTTAATTCCCACAAAGGCTTGTGTGTTTATCTCTTGTATCTGGTCATTCCCTGAGTTTACTAGAAGAGACACTGATGTGGTGGTGATGTTCTCCTCAAATGAACCATATACAATGCAAATTTACCACTCTAAACATCTTTTTTTAAATTTTTTTTTATTTTATTAATTTATCTGCCCCAGTTGAATGGAAGCACAGTGGGAGACGTTCAAATCAAAGTCAGCATTGCCAGGAAGCAGCCAATGCTGGATGCTGCCACCGGCAAATCTGTGTGGGCTTCACTGGGTAAAGAAAACACTCTCCCTCTTGGTCTCGGACTCTTAGACTCTACATGTTTCTGCAAACATTCACCCGTGTCTCTCTCCTTTCACAGCTGTGCAGAACAGCACCAAAGGCTCCTACAGAGACAAGAGGAACCAAGTCGTGTACAGCGAGGATTTCTTGTGACTTAAAGAAATTATTTTGCCATTAAACTTTTCATTTTTTTGTTTTAATGACACATCAGCTTGCTGCTTGAAATGCAGCAGAAGAGTGAATGTTGAAATGACCGTTGTTTAGATTAGATCACTGCAGTGTCTGTTGTCGTTATGTGGTGCTGTGTTGTTTGTGAATTAAACCAAGGTCTCTTCAGGTTCCAACAGTGTACACCTTTAGAGAGGAAGAACACACAGTTCCTAAGAAAGAGTAGTTTATTTTAGCCGCATCACCAAATGTTTCAGTCTAGTGGCCTTCATCACACCATCATCGTTAGTATGTGACATGGTCGAAATAAGTTGGCGTATTGGAGATTAGTCTACTTTGTTTGGGATCTGTTTGGTTTTTATTGCTTAAAATAGTAACCAAACGTTATCCTGAGAGATTTACAGGTATGAACTCAAAGTGAGAAGTGTGTCCATTATTAAAGATGAGGAAAACCTCAATAACACATCAGCCTTACAGAAGTCCAATATTTACAGCTATTTCAACAACTACATGGTTTAGTTTTGAGGTGGTAGTTGCTTGTAAACATAAGTCACAGAAAATCACATGATCACTCATGTCTGAAACTGCCCTGCACTACACACAATGCAAATCATGGGGTAAAATGAATCCACACTCCTGACGTACATTTATTTAACACATACTTCGATTATGTTTTGAAAACCTAAATTAATCTGATTTAAACATAATATATGCAGGTATTTACAGAAAAGTAAGACTATTGTGCAAAAGTGTATACTTCTAATATGAGGTTCAGGCAAACTACTACAGCAGAAATTAGGCCAAAAGAATGTCTTAGTACAGGGATGGATAAATCGGGACATAATGAGTTTACAATTTAAGATCAAAATTACTTTAGAGACAAAAATAACTTGCAATGGCAAAGCAGACCCATCTGTCCATTTATTGTAGCCCCTACATTTACACTTTCTTATTCATGTTGCCTGATTGAGACATTAAGACGATGTTCTCAACAGTTTTTCATATAAATAACAGTAAATTGTTCATCTGTAGGTTACCTAGAAAGTGCAGACTGCATTAAACCTTGTAAAATAAAGTTAAAAGATATCTGCTTTATTTAATTTCCCAGTGTATTATTACATCATGTTTTTAATCTATACAGCATATTGCCTCCTGGAAATAACAAGGGGCTATAAGAGACTTTTTGATGTGAGTAAGAGTAGTAATGTGTACAAACAGAACAACATTGCAAGTGCAGTCAGTCAAAAAAGTCACGTTAGTCCTTCAAAGGTTTTAAACATCTTTAATCAAAACGTTGTTTAGTGATGTATTAAAGACCTTGCAGATCAAAGCTTTGGTGAAGTTAAAACTTCACCCACATTTTTACTTCACGCTGGAATTTAATAATAATCTTTAAAAGCCCTTTAAAAATATGAAAACTAACAGGAGGGCGACAAAGATGTCACTCACACGGTCTAATTAGCAAAAATGCATAAAACATTTTGTGTGGCTGGACTGTTATGCAACTTGCACTCAGTTTGTACACATTAATCCTATTTTGAACAACGGCCATTTATTGTTCTTAACGTGTTTTTTGTACATATATTCAAGGTATTGTTCTGCATCAACAAATGGAAATTAACGGGCCTAAAGTGACACATCACAGCAGGAAATATTTCATTCTTTACAATGTACACACTTCCTACTGCTTCAGTCTCACAAATTATTTGTTGCTTTGATCCTTGTAAGTGTAGATAATAAAATCAATGTTGGCTTTATTCCATTTAGCTAGTTTTAGGCACCTGGTGTTGCCCTGTATTAAAATGTCTCGGCTTATGGGGAAGCCACTAGAAATGTTATTAATAAAACCAGCTTTTCATACTATAACAAAATGCTGGAAAAAAACCCTAATGTTTATATTTTATGCAAATCTGAAAAAAGGGTTTATTTTCACAGCCTAAGACTTAAAAGACAATTTCCAGCACTTGCTTAATATCCACACGTCTGTGACGCCACAGACGGATCCCACCTGACAGCAAGTAGCGGATTCTGTCTTAAATGCTTTGGCCTATGACATGTGCTCTGTAACCAGACATTCTTGCTCCTCCTCCCTGATTCCCCCAGCGGCGCCCCCCGCTCTCTCCTTCTCCTCCTGCTCATGTAAAAAGTTCTGCACTGTGGTTTTCCCGTGCTGCTCCTTCAGGTGGCGTCGTAAGGCGGGCTTGTGGGCAAACCGGGCATGGCAGTAGGCGCAGTGGTGCGGCCGCTCGCCGCTGTGGAGGTTCATGTGGTCTATTAGGGTGGACTTTTGGGTGAACGTCTTGTAGCACAGCGGGCACTGGTGGGTCTTGCCGACGCCACGGTGCACGGCCATGTGTCGGTTGAGGTTGGCGGAGTGGTGGAAGTGTTTCCCGCAGCAGGGGCAGGCATACAGCAGGTGAGTGGACCGGGAGTGGATGGCGAGGGAGTGGGCCGAGGGGAACGTCATGCCGCAGTGCTCGCAGATTACAGGCCCGGTTACGCTTGAAGTGGAGCCCACCACCGCGACAGACTCGTCCCCTCCCTCGTTTGCTGTCATCCCTGAGCTTCCCTCGCCAGCACCACAGCTAGACTCCTCCAGGCCGTACTGGGTCAAACTGTTGGCAGCCACTGGTGAGACCTTTTCTCCCATATCCAACTGAGGAAGTTCAATCGACATGTAACCTCCTGTCTTCAGCCCGTCCTGGCTGTAATCCAGCCCGAACCCACCCCCCAACCCTGCAGTGGCGAGATACCACAAATCCTGGTCGTGATCCACGCCGGTAGAGCGTTTCTCTTGTGATGACGTCAGCCGTCTTCTTTTATAGCCCCGCCCTTTGCCCCGCCCTCTACTTCGATCCATTTTAGGGTCTAGCAACCTGTGCCTAAAAGTGTGGTACCCCTCTACTGGAAGGCCCCCGGCAACAAGATCATCTTCTGTTGGATTCAAGTCGTAGTTGCAGCCTTCTCCTCCGATCACGACACCCTCTGCCTCTGGGTAACTCGCATCGTGGGCTCCGTCGGAGGGAGCTCCTCCCTCCTCCTCCCTGCCTCTGTTTGTCCTCTCCTCTTCAGAGACGTAAACTTTGAACACGTCGTAGTCCTCCTGTATGACCTGTTGCTCCTCGTCTGATGCATTTACCTGAAAAAGAAATGAAGACTGAGTAAAGTTTATAGCTGGAGGATTGGACTAATGCAGCTTTTTAAAGAATCAGAAACCGTCCTTAAATTGCTAACTTTTGTAGCATTTATTGATAAAGTTCCATATGCCAGACAGAACACCAACATTACCACAATATTCTACTGACGGAGGTGTGACCTGTCCTTTCGTCTCTTCCTCACTCACACAAACATAATATGCATTTCCCACACAGAGATTTTACTAGGTAGTCTGCCACTAGTAATATCTGCCAATTATTTATTTGATGACTCAATTTTACATTTTTATGTAGATTCTTTTCATCCATCAAAGGGAAGGATGAAATCCACTCATGACTAACTAGCAAAAAAAGCTCCTTCCCTCTAAAGCAGGGTACACACAAGGTAGTCGGGTCGATTTTTGGCCTGATTCCCCGCTTCTGACCAAAGTCAGAAAAGGCCTTTTTATCTGATGGTTCTAAAGATTATTTTTCCAGACTATCCTGTGGAAGAATTAGAAAGACGGATGCTGTTTGATGTACGGCGCCATGTTGGTTTACTTGAAAGTCGCGTTTGACCGTGCGGGATTTCAAGCAGGAAAATGAGATGGGCACATACAAACCTTAATACACGGCTCATCCAGCGTGGGACTGTCACCCTGGTGCTGACCGCTGCCCTGAGCAGACACACCGGCACATCCCTCCTCCACTGCGCGCAACGCGGGACTGTGTGAGTGCACAGGGGAGTGTTGCTCTGTGGGAGGAGATGCAGACTCAACAGAATGGAAACCTCCAGTGACGATCGCCGGTTGAGACTGGCTATCATCCGACGTCGTCTACAGGAAAAAACAGGAGATTATACGATTGCTGAAAAGTATGAAAAACACATAAATGCAAGCTTTGAAAGTGCCTGTTACTATATGTTTGAAATAATGTATCTTCAAATGAATACTCAACACATTGATTCTACAGCCTGACCAATTTCTTTTTTGCTGATACCATATTAGGAAGTATAAAAATTCTGGTATCGAGACATTAGCCGATACATGCAACTTTTTGTAATGATTCCTTAAATTAAGTTATCAAATATTTGTAACAATGATATGCAACGGAGGCAGAATATTTTACAGATTAACAATGAACTTTTATTGACTTAAATGACAGCAGTGCAATGAAACAGTAACCTTCACTGGGAAATTTTATAAATATAAATTGCCCCAAGGATATTTTTCTGCATTATGTTCTCTAAAACCCTTTTTTTAAAAATACAGGCCAATATTGATTGAAGAACACATATCAATATGATCGGCCAATAACATAGGAAAACCAAAATCGATCAATCTAAATTATTGATTCAAACGTTATTGGAAGAATGTAAAGACAAAACTTGACCGTCTTTGCAGAAACAGTTTGGCCAAAAATAGAAATGTGTAACAATCCAAAGAAATCAACTAGTTAATAACTATTTAAAATGATGGTTTTGGATTACTAGCCTTTTGTGGACTGGGGTTCCTTAGCTGCATAAACTTCTTCAGTGCTCCACGGCAGCGCTGCACGATATGCTCCATCTGTAGGTAGCTGGCAGCAGTGAGGTAGTTCACAATCTCCTCTGGGCTAAACTGCAGGACACCAGTGTAACATGACTGGAGCAGATCGCACACCACTGCAGAGCTGTACAGCATCGAGACCTGGACAAAAATGCAATAATATAAGAAAAACTTGTTTTTACTCGGCGCAACGACACAATGGCAGCGTTGAGAGCATGACACTGTGTGCGTTGACATCTGCTCACTTGAAGCTTGGGGGATGGGTTGAGAAGGAACTGGTCCCGCAAGAATGGTGAGCAGGCAGCAAGCACCACTTTGTGCCCTCTGAATGTCTGGTTGTTGCTGGCCACAATGGTGATGTCGCAGAAGTGCTGGCGAGCCCTCAGTGAATTCATGTGCTTCAGGGTTGTGTCCCCGTGGCCCGGTAACCGGAAACACAGCATCTCCATCTTGAAGAGAAATGTGCAAATGATCATGTAAAATAACTCAATGAGGTGGTGCTTAAATTATAGGGAAAAATAAAACTCAACAAAATGCAAAGTGGTGAGACAAATAAAATCAAACAGTGTGTTAAACACTTCATCATAGTCACTTTATCTTAAAAGTTTTTTGCTCCCTAGGTGGTCACATTTACTTTTGAATTGCTGGCAACAGTATTTGGAGTGCCACCAGGCTGGAGTTATGCACACACGGTACGGTAATATGTTTGAGGCATATAAACTGATTAAAAACAAATGTTCATCTTGCTATTTGAGGATTATTACACAAATATTAAGCAAACTTGGGAGTCTGATTGGACTTCTGTTTAAGCAACATACGCAAATGTTAAAGGCATATATCATAGTTATAGATCACATATTATTTATTTGGGACTTCCTGATATGCAAATATAAAATTCTGATGCTGAGTAACAGTTTTTGAATGACTGATATCAACTTCTTAAAAACAAACTATCATAAGCTAACTAACTCAACGTTTCAATAACACAAATAAGTTATTGGCGGTTGGTATCTTTTAACCACAAATCTACACTAGCTGTTGCAATAGTAGAAATAATTCTGATTTAACAGTATCTTAAAGTAAATTCAGAGGATTTCGTCAATTGGCGAAGACACCATTTTATCTCTGTCATCAATATTTCATCGTGACTTACACCACGATATAGCTATTTAATTGAGTGTAACAGATAATTTTTTTTATTTTAAAAGTCACGCTGACCGTGATAAATTTAGATTTGTGTGGTTTCTGTAAGAGGTCAAAAAGAACACAATATTTTCCTAATTTCCTTCCGGCCTGATGTAACGTTACCCACTTCTGGACGTTAGCTAGCGTTAGCCACTAGTTTGCTCACCGACCTTTGCTACTGACCAGACACGGACGAGAAAACATCCTGCCGCGATCGTCGAACTTTGCTCTTACTCACCTCCACCTCGCCTTTTGTTGAAAGAACCGCCGGGTTTATAAAATGCCAAACCTGTGTTCGACGCACTCACAAACGCAACTTAAGCGATTTGATATTCAGCCGCTCATCCCTGCGACCACTAGCGCCGATCTCGCATTTCTATTTACTTTTGGGCCTCTCCTTGGTGGAGGCGCACCTCGTCACAACAAACGCAAACCGCTGCTCTCTCTCCGAGGCACTGACTTGGGATCGGTTTTCGTGGCGAGTTTCTCTTCGCGACAGGCTCCAGTCTCGGATCAGGTTCGCTGACTTCTGATCAGCGCTTCGCAAGTGAATGAGCGCGGGGGGGGCGGGGCCTGAGCGGTGACGCAGAACGTTCGCTTCCATACGCTGGTGGACGTCGGGAAACATGTCGGCTTCTGAGACGACGACAAAGGTAGTGAAAACACTGCAGCTCAAAAAATGGCAATGAAATTTACACCGTTTTAACAATGTGTAAACCCATTCGCCCGCTAAAGCATGGTAGTATTGTGCTCTGCTACTGGAGAAGAAGTCCCAGTTTGTCGATTTTAAAGCTCTTTGTTGCAGCCTGTGCTACACTGCTAACCACGTTAGCCTGAAACAGTTTTGTTGTTAGCTAACCATATCGCCGTGATGTTGTATTTTAATTATTTTCCTCATTTACGTAGCTGTTCATATCACACTTTAGCCACGGTTTGGTGATACTTTAATCACGTTGTGACATTTGTATTTGACATGTATTATTGGCTCAGTTAGGTTGTCCAAGCAAGATAAACTGTCCCTTTTGTTTACTCTGATAATAATAAGCCATTGCCAGTGAAGGGAAATGAAATGTGAGGATAAATGTGTTCCTCACTGGTTCGATCTTACTGAGTGTCGTGGGTGGTAGGGTCTTGCTATGGTTTGTGTAAAAAATCATGAATGAATGGTTACGGATGGCGGTACGTGACGTACCAACAGAGGAGGCCAGCCATTGGTTGAAAGGTCTATTTTGGCACGGCCAACGCGGAAATCCGTGGGGTAACAACGTTTAAACGCCACTTGACAGTTATAAACCCACAAAACAGACCATGGACAAACAAATTGAAATCCTGAACCAATTAGGTTAGTCTTACCTTATTTTCTTAGGGTAAATGTTTTCACTTATATTCTGTTTTTGGTTATTTTCAGAGCTGCTATGATTAATCAGTTATTTGTGAGCTATAGTAGTGAAAGTCATTTAGTAAGATTTCGGTTATCATTTCAGGAAAATCTTGTTGTCTTTCCTTCTCTGTGACAGTGAATTGAATAGCCTTGGGTTGTGGAAAAAGCCAACCCTGAGGATGTTATCCTGGGATTTTGGCCAAAAATAAGTTTTTACCATATTTTGACATAGAATAACAACAGTGAAAATAATCTAGTTGCTGTTTTGCCATCCTATTAGTGCTGCAATGATTAATCCATTCCTGTGGTCGATCAAAAGAGAATGATTCAATAACCATTTTGAAAATCAAATAACCATCTCAGTCTTGTTTCAAGCTAAAATATCAAATGTGTCTTGGTTCCAGCTTTAAAATATCTGGATTTACTGATTTTATTTGTCATTTCTGACAGTAAATGAAGAGTCTTTGAATTTTTTAACTTTAATTTTAACTTTTTGTATTAGATTAAAGAAGCAATTTGAATATGTCATCTTGGGCTCTGAAAAAATGTGATGAGTGTTTTTCACAATTGTTTAGCAACTTTTACAGTAAATGGTTAATCAATTAATCGTGATAATTGATTTAAATAATCATAACTTGCAGCTCTGCAGCCCACAGTATCCTGTAATGTGCAAAGTATGCTTAAATGAAGTATTCAGGTAGAGCGCTGATGTAAAATCTTCTGAGGTGTAAGAAAAAGACAACTCTTTAGTTATACATTGGAAACCTGTTTGATAAAAAAATAGAATTAAAAAACCAATCAATACAGAATTCTTTTACCTGGTTTGGCACAAACACAAAGTAGTCTTTTAAGCCTGGAGTGGTAAATCTCTTCTGAATCATTATTAAAATCACAATAGTTGTCTATATGTCACTTCTGAAGTTGATCACTTTTGAAGGTTAACTGTAGCCGAATTGTTTTATGTCTTTGTACTTAAAATGAAATAATGTGAGTTGATAGATCCTGTATTTGTTTGTGATGAATATGTAAATATTTTTCTGACATAATTTTTCCATTATGTTTATTAGGAGCCTCCTGAAGGTGATGACTCAGAAACACCTACAAAGTCATTACCCGATCGTGAAATACAGGAAGGTATGTTTATTGGTCATTCAAACAGATAAAGCTTTAGGGAGATCTTTGCATTTTATGTACACACATGAACAATTTTTGTTAGTACTGCTTAGAAAAGCTCACAGAAAACTCTAAACTTCCAGATGCAGCATCCACCTCAGCTGCAGGTGCAAAGAAGTCAGGGCCCATGGGTGGTTTGTCGTTGAAGTTGTTGTCTCAGCAGCCTATGAAGGATGCATCTAGTGCTGGAGAGGAGGTGGAGAAACCTGCCTCACCTGCCCCACCGCCAAACAAAGCTGCTTCAGGTGCGACTTGAGTCCAGTCAGCTCACAGTGGTCTCGCTGATTTACTAATTTGTTTTGTTTCAGATCTTAAAAAATAAAGAACCATAAGCATACATTTTGCAGGAAACAATATATAAAATTTTTAGATATCTAAATAGAATAAAGTAAAATGTATTGAAAGTTTTTGCTGGATAAAAGTAGTTATCATCTCTAGCTTTTAGCCATTAGAGTTGACACGCAGATTTGGTGATTCGTCCCTCTCACAGGACACGTAGCGAAGTCCCTTCCATCGATGTCCTCCTCTTCGTTATCCCCCTCTCCTTCTACGTCTTCAACATTGTCCCCCGGCCGAGCAAAGATGAGCGTCTCTGGACCTGCTAACAGTAAATCCGTCCCGCCAACCGCTCCCTCTTCATCCTCTGCCACAGCATCCTCATCCCCTTCTGCCTCTCCTGCGCCACACAAGATCCACAGAGCTCGCAAGACCATGAACAGGCCTCCACCAGGACAGGTGAGCGTCTGTCATGTGTCCTGCGTGTGTGATTTTATTTGGGATGAGTTAAATGTCTCTGAGTTTTATTCAGTCACCTACAATTTCCAATGTTCAGAACACTAAAATACAATGTGATGATACATAAACTTCTTGAATTAATTTCACTTAGAGTGAATAAGTAAACAAATAAATACATTTTGCTGAGGATCAGACTACATATTAACCAAGAAAACAAAAAGGGTTACAGTAAGAAAGATCAGTGTGGTGCAGGGGTGCCAGAGGGTTGGTAGTGAGTTAGCATAAGTAAACGCACATGTTTAACATTCTTCAAAATGTGTTTTGAAATATCAAAAATCTTGTAGCGACTGAAAACTGGCAGTCCAACAGTCGAGGTAAATATTTTTCTATTTTACAGATGAACCATGTTGAGCTACCTGTTAGACCTGTGACACCTTCAGGAGCTTCTGACTCTGAAACTGGTTAGTTGCCGTAGATTAACTTAATAACATTTGTGTGAATAAAAACATAAATAAAACGAGTTAAGTTATAACAGACTGTTTTGTGGTTTATGTTGTACTTCCGTGTTTCCACTAGTTGCCAAAAGGAGGAAATTGGATCATTTAACTGAGACCACATCTACCAAGCCTGAGAAGGTTCCAGACAATGCTCAAACTGTGGTAAGGTTATGTTTTTGCAGGTAAGAAGGCTTCAGTTGTTATTAATGTTATCTGTTGTAAATGTCTTTTCTGACTTCTTTCAAAACTAGGAGGAAACATCCCATACAAAGGTGGAGCCCATTACCAAAACATCAACAGATATAAACAAAAGCAAACTGTCAGAGGAGGGAATAAGGATTTCTAGTCCATCCGTGCAAGATTCAGAAAAGGTGTGTGGCCTTGTTTACTCATTGTTTATTAAGATTGATGCTCAAAGAAATCAGCACTCATTGTCAACAAATGCCCCTGATATGGCTGATGTTAGAGCAAGCTGTGATTTTTTTTGTTTTTCTGTGTTCCTGGTGTTTCTGTTCTAGCTGGAAGATGGTGGGATGGACATAGGGCAGCACACGAAAGACATAGAGGGGTCAGTGAACATGTCCGACCATGTGAGTGATGATTTCTTAAGTACTTAAAGTGACAACGCACAGCTATTACTCTGGGTGTCTGAAAAAGAAAATGATGAGCCGCAGTCTGGCATCTCAAACTCTAAATTGCACTTATGCCCTATAAGGCCAAAAAATATTTAAAATTCGCACGTGTCATTTAATCTGTTGGTTCTTCTGCTTTCTACATGTCTACAACCATCTTTATCTCAAGAAGACATTTAAAAATTTGAAGTTGAGACACATTTTTGTATTAAGAGAGTGATGTAACACAGTACCACAGTGCTCATTGTAAAGATAAAAAGTCACAAATTCATAATTAATGTTGCTCTGGATTTTTCTTTTAAGCAAATTTATTCCATAGACAGACAACAACATGATTTATTTACAGAATGTCAGGACATTTTTGGATTGCAATTAGTTTCCTTTTGTCTTTTTTATAGTGGAACATACCATTCTAAAATCTTGCAACTTTCTAGAACCAAATTCATTTTTCAAACAAACAAAATTTGGTCGTTGTCCCATTGTAGAATTGATTTCAGGTCTTTTCCTTATTGATTAGAGCATTCGATTTGGAATTTCAACTTCCATTCCATTCCCTTGTTTACATTTAAAATGGAATGTCTGTATTCCAACATTCCACACAAAAATGTTTAATAGCTGGAATGGTTTTAGTGGAATACCATTCTTGCCAGTCTAATGGAATGGAATGATACCCTTCTTTGTTATTGTATTATAAAATATTTAAATTGTATGTTTGTTTTTTTTATCTTTGCTAGCTTGCAGTGTTCTTTTCTTGCTCCTCATGCATCATGTGGTGCAATCATATCTCACTATTATACATATACCATATTGTACTCTACATTACAAACTGGGGTTCCAATTGTCAAACCATTGCTCTGTAGTAGTACAGGTGCTTAAAAACTCCAAAAAACAACCTCAGACTTTCACATACTTTCAGTATAATATAAAAGTCAGTCACACTTGAATTTGACACTCTTTTTCTACCAAATGTCAAGGTCATAAGTTTTATGTTCACAGAGCATTTGCTTCTTGCAGACTTCAGAGTTGGAAACACAGAGAGCCTCCCAGGGCAGAAATGAGGGTGAGGAGCCTTCATGGCCCCAGTCAGAGCAGGACAAAGAGAGAAACACAGCTGAGGTGGTGGAGACAGTCGAAGGTGGGTGAAGTTACCTGGTGGGTTTTCTAAAGTGGTAAACTCACTTTGACAAAAAAAAGATATCAGAATTTAGTACAATATAGAATGCATTTTGAATGTCCTTCACCCCTTTTACTATGATTTGTGCAGACTTGTATGGATTCGGCACAGTTGTGAATCCTGTACAAAATTCTAGTGTATCTCCAGCATAAATCATACTGCTGCAAGCAGTGTAGGTCAGATAATGTCAAGTCGCTCAATAAGCTGAATGGAGATCATCTGTTTATGACAAAATTATCCAAAAGTACCAACCACAAGAAGGTTACAAAAAATTTCCAAAGCGCGTAATATCTCTATGAGTACAGTTAAGACAACCATCAAAACATGAAATGAATACAGTTCAGCTGTAAATCTGCCAAGAGCACAATGCCGTAAGAAACTGCATGTATATGCAAGGAAGTATTCATAAAAAATGCCAATAGGAACTGTCAGAGGGAGCTGGAGGATTGTAAATTTGTGAACAGACAGCAAAACTTTTCAATCGCGGATTCTGTGCAGCCGCTTGAGCAGTTTTACAAAGCAGAACAGCCACAAACTGCATTTTCCAAATGCCCACAAACACTCAAATAGGCTGTAATTTCTGCTTCTGTTTTATTTTAACACTTGTCTTCTGTTGATCATTGACAAATTTGCTTTGTGTAATGGTGCCAAAGCATTTGTAACTCATTAAACTGCATTGTTCTCTAACATGTGTCTTCTGTGTTTATAATTTGCCATTTGTCCTCAGCTCGAAGAGATACGGAGTACACAGAGGTTCCTTTGGGTGCTCTGGACATTGCTGCTGCCGATAGCCTGACACTTTCTCCTCATAACGGTGGGTTGCTACGTTGATGTCCCTCTGAACTTTGAAAGGTAAAAGTAAACCTTGATTTTGGACAGATTGATGGATAAAACAAGGCATTTTGCCCCATTAGGCAATTTTTAAAGGGCATTTTTCATTATATTTCTTGATAGACAAAACCAACAAAAAATTACGCTATTAAGCTTTAAAAATTAAATTTTCTGTTGATGTGATTTGATTGAAATTAGTGTTGCAAGCTTGCAACCAATGTTTATTTTAAATATTGGCTATACTCAAAAATGTACTTTTTCACATTTGTTGAGTTCAGTCCAAAATTATACAGCCAAACCCAGAGAATGTTTATTATTTTTGCCCTGAAATGATGAGAAAATAAGATCTTAAACACCTAAATGTCTCCCCTGCAGAGGGAAGTGATGCAGGAGACACGGAGCGGCTGGAGGAACTTCCTCTTTGCAGCTGCAGGATGGAGGCTCCTCGAGTCGACAGCACCAGCCTCCGCGTCAGCAGACAGTGTATGGCCACCGAGAGCGTCAACGGAGAGGTTTGTCTCATGTAAACTCATGTAGAGTTGTTGGGGATTTTCATTATGCAGGAGCATGAAGTGTGGAGTAAAATATCTGTGGGGGTTGCTCAAAAGTAAGATTAGAAAATACATAAATAGCAGTGGTTTACTTCACTATTTAGCACTGGATAAGTATGTTCATGTTTTGAATGCAGATTCTTTATTAAGTCCATTTCTCCTGTTCTGCGTGTTAGCTGAGGGCTTGTACCAATCGGACTGTAAAAGGGGAGACCATGCGGCCGTCCAGTCGGGTTCCCCTCATGGTGCTCTGTGACGTCCATCGCTCACACATGGTCCAACATCACTGCTGTCCCGGCTGTGGATTCTTCTGCTTAGCGGTGAGGAATCAAACCGTCCCACTGCCGTCTTCTACAAAGCCTCAGTAGCTTACTTTCTTACCCTCTCTCTCCTCCTCATTGTCCTACCCTCTTCCCCACCTGCAGGGCACGTTTCTTGAGTGCTGCCCTGACCAGCGTATAGCTCACCGTTTCCACCGGGGCTGCGTCACAGTGCTGGGCGGCGGGCGCAGCAGAGGGAACGACGGCGGCATGCTTTTCTGCCCACACTGCGGCGAAGACGCCTCCGAGGCCCAGGAGGTCACCGTCCCCTCTTTCAACTCGGCCACAGCCTCTGCGACCACCGTCGTCACCATGTCGGCCTCCTCCACGACCACCCCTTCTCTGCCGCCATCCGCCCCCACTGCGCTCTCCCTCACAGCCTCGACAGGGGGGATGAAGGATGGGAAGATGCCCGAAAGACCTGTCAGGTTAGATTTTATGATGTGCCAGGGCTGTACTGGTTTCATGAAATGTTAGGAAATTTTACTTTGAAAATCAGACATTCAGCTTTAATTAGAGAGATAGCACAAAAGTACTGCAATATTAAATACAGCCATTTGTACGCAAAGTCCCCCCATGTACAGCTGAAAGGCTACACTTCAGTCACATCTCGATTGCTTTTTATTTTTTTCGAATCCATTGTTGTGGTACGCAGAGGCAAAAGTTCTTCCACTGTCTGAATAACTAATTATGCTCTCGTTCACTGCCCTCCTCCTCCTCCAGTGCACGTATGCGTAGCCACGGCTTGCAGAGGATGGCGGTGGAGCAGCAGCAGCAGCCC
>KV751318.1:4279030-4297096 GCA_001698575.1 Mola mola | reverse complement strand
TGATTATTTTCTCTACTGTTAGTGCTGGGGAGGTGTTTGCCTGATATAACAGCACTACAAGAGATCCCTTCAAAATTCTCCGGGGTTCCTGGATTACCCGACTCAATCAATGACACAGTCGACATAATCAAGAATGGCACTGGGTAAGATGCAGCGGATTCCCCATGACATTATCCTGTGTTAATTAAAAATTGAATCAGTGATACCTGCAGCCATGAAGAAAGACAGTTTAATTACCCTGTTTCTGTCCCCTTTTCATCCCCAGCGTAAGGTTGGTCACTTGTGAGATTTGGTATTGACGTTGAGCGTAGCAGTTGGTTGTAGAGCTCCTGTAGATCTTCTGTGCAATGCTTTCTCATGACTTGTAGAGTTAGTGCATAAATGTGTAGTTTTCTATAGAAACTATAGAACTTTTTTAGCCTGCCTCGCTTTATTTGTCTCTCATCACAGTAGAGGGAGGAATATATTTTTGTGCAAGCTGCTTTATTGAAAATGCTATCTGACCCACCTTTTCTTCACCATCCCTTTCTTTTATCAATTTCCAGTGTATCTATTAACATATCCAGTAGGTTTTCTTTGTTCCTCTGCTCTTTTGATCACATCTGACTCTGTTTCTTGCATCCGTCTTCATCAGGGACCTTCTGAACGGCTTCAACGCCGGAGACATCACCGTCCGGATCTTTGAGGATTTTGCCTCATCGTGGCCATGGATCCTCATGTGAGTTCTCCTGTGGGGCTACGCTACATAATGCCAGAGATAAAAAAAAAAAAAAAAAAAAAACTGCTTGTGAATTTGAATAGAGAATCAAATTTCATCTCAGTTGTTTGGTTGACAGTCAGATTTCACTGTGCAGTGTAGAGTTACAGATGTCCTGCTTGGAGCAGATAACAATTTTTATGGATTCTGAGTATTGTGACATGTTTCTCAATTAGTACGTAACATTACTTGTTTCAACCCTCTCATTTTTACCTATCAGTTTCATAACTTCTTATCACCTCTCGCCCCTTTCAGTGGTCTGCTGATAGCCATGGTGGTCAGCATGCTGTTCCTGCTGCTGCTGAGATTCATTGCTCCAGTCATGGTGTGGGTGCTCATCATTGGAGTCCTGGGAGCGGGAGCGTACGGTAAACTCTCCTCTGGAACAGTTCTTGTAGGCAAACTACATTTTTAGTTTTGTTTATGGGTGACTCAGCCAAACAGGTTTGCAAGTCCTTCTTTTACTCTGCTCAAAATTGGAAATTCAGTTATAGCGTTTTCAGTATTTACTAATTTTATAGACGAGCTAAATAGTCTTTCTGGTTAGAAATCATGAGATGAACCATTACAGATTAATTCCACACCTGTGCGTTAGGAACACAGGTACAAAATGGCACCTCGCTGAAGTTGCCTTAGGATTGGATCCAGATTTCTCCCAATGTAATGACCGTTCATTCCTTTGACCTAGATTTAAAATAAGTAAATAAATAATCTATACATGTATTAGCTTGGTTTAATTATGTCGATATTTGAAATTGATTTGCATCCATCATAAGGATCTAGATTGGACCGTGTCTTTCATAAAAGTTTGTTCAGTAGTTTTGAAGTTACACCCACGTTTTATCCTGGATGAGGATCTATATCAGCTCCAGATCTCTCCAAACCATAACCTTTATTTCTCGGCCAAAGCCCTACTGACAAAACAAGCTCCATAGACATCCGTCCATTTAGTTTATGAATTACATCCATGTTTGAAACCGATCCACATCGGATCTGGATCCCTCCCATAATTTAAACATTTGTCTCTTGATGTGAATCCATCCAATATGTCCATGTTTTGAAATTGATCCAGAGCCGGAATTTAGATCCTGATCTGGATCACCACCAACAGTTAATCAATCTGTCCTGGTGTCACACTGAGGGAACACACCATGTTTCATCCAAGTCCGATACAGTTTATATTATTCACAAAGGCAACAACAAGAGAGCTGGTGGGGTTCAACTCTAATGACAATGTTTTGTTGCTACTTAAAAACAGGCAGGGTTTAGAGTTTTGAACGCTGTTAAAATCAAAAGGAGTTGTTTGTTTGTTAAGATAATGTTTTACGGTCTGTGTAACCTGAGAGTGGTGGTGGCGTTTCTCTCGCAGGCATTTGGCACTGCTACTGGGAGTATGAAAACTACAAGGAAGCCTCCATCACCGACGTGGGTTTCACCACCAACTTCAATGTCTACCTGCAGGTTCAAGAGACCTGGCTGGCCTTCTGTGAGTCTGATGACATGTTTTTTTTCTCTTATTTGACTGGACCATGAATTATTTCATCCTCCTTGAGGGTGTGGAAATGTTATTATCTTCTAACTTTTCAAGCAAGCAGCCTTTTGTCATGCAGGAATCAGTAAAGAGCAAAGGAGGGTTATAAAATGGAAATAACACAAAAAACAAATATATCACTATATGAAATATAAATGCAATTGTTGGTATAAGCACATTGTAAAGTGGTGATTTGGATGTAAGGATTCCAGCTCGCTCAATGTGATTGGATTTTGGATAGAGATTAGAGAGGTAAAGTAAATTCATTCAAATAAATGACTAATAAATGAAATTAGAGTATAAAGATGTTGTATTGAGAAGATTTTCACCAGAAGTGTAATAATAAGTTACTGGTGTGTTTGTGTAAATTGTCTAATGATGTGTGTGTGTGTGTGTGTGTGTGTGTGACGTAGAGGGATTCATACAAGCTTTCTCTTTATACATCTCTCTCCTCAGTGATAATCATATCCGTGGTGGAGGCCATCCTCCTCCTCACCCTCATCTTCCTGCGGACCAGAATCCTGATAGCCATTGCCCTCATCCAGGAGTCCAGCAAGTGAGTCACAATGTCACCCCTGAGCCCAATGAATACATTCCTAGTCTCCAAAGTTTAAGGCTATTTTTCTAAAATAAAGTTGTGGTGTAATCAGTGAGCCACACAAACTGGTTGTTTCTTCCTGTGAAGTGGTCATATGACTCTGGCATGACGTCATCGTCTGTGTTTCCATTCCACAGAGCAATCAGTCACATGATGTCTTCTCTGCTGTACCCTCTGCTCACCTTTGTTCTCCTGGTGGTGTGTGTTGCGTATTGGGGTACCACTGCTTTGTATCCTTCCATTTTATGTGTGCATGTCTGTGTGTATACAACATGTTTCTATATAAAAAAACATTTCTGAGGTGACTCAGCCACCTGTTGCGTGCTCAGTTTCGTTCCACAGTCATGTCCACAGTATTGATTCTTTAACAGATGTCTGTAGATATTTGGCCACTTCTGGAGTCCCAGTCTACAAAGTAGTGACTGTTGGCAACTGTACGAATATCAATGGTACTGAGGACTGTGACCCCCAGGTGAAAATTTTGACAGTCATATCACCAGGACCAAACTGCAATTTTGTTTGAATTAGCCTTTTAGAAACACTAAATATAACCTGTTCTTAACACATTCACTCATATTATTTCAATCCATCTCCTCTCCTCAGAACTTCAACTCATCAGATTATTCAGACTGCCCTTCAGCCAGCTGTATGTTCATCAAATACAATGATGAAGGTCTCCTACAGAGGAACCTGTTCAACCTGCAGATCTACAACGTTGTGGCTTTTCTCTGGTGTGTCAACTTTGTCATCGCCCTGGGGCAGTGTACACTCGCCGGGGCCTTTGCCTCCTACTACTGGGCCTTCACCAAACCTGACGATATCCCCACGTTCCCCGTGTGTGCGAGCTTCGTACGCTCACTCAGGTAGGATTTCTGTCTTCCACTAACTCACATGATTACATCATGTCCCCAGACTCAAGGAACACTGCTGTGATCAGAAACAAAAACATGGCTGTTGTGTTGCTATAAAATGCAATCCTATATGCAAGGGGCCACCCTGAGTGTGTGTCCGGGGTGCAAAAATAAGCTGTGTATATATAGTTTAGTCACTAATTTAGACATCATTGAGACTTTTTTATCAGTGACAAAGAGATGTAAACGTTAGAGTTCAGTCATATACAGATAAGCACCCAGGCATCCATCATTTCAGGTACCATGTGGGCTCCTTGGCATTCGGTGCATTGATCCTGACCCTGGTGCAGTTAATTAGGATCCTTCTGGAGTACATTGACCACAAAACAAAAGGTAAGACTGAGGTGTCTTCAAATCACTGTTTATTTCTGTGCTTTGGGGTGAATAACATAACATCTAAGTCTCAGACTTTTCAAAGTACATTTTATTCAGTCCAACGTCAGCATGTTTTCAGAAAACAAATCAAACGAATGATAAGCCTTAAACTAGCTTTCATTAACAGCGGCGGACAATGCACTGATACGATTCCTATTGTGCTGCCTGAAGTGCTGCTTCTGGTGTCTTGAGAAGTTCATCAAGTTCCTCAACAGAAACGCTTACATCATGGTGAGCTCAGCATGTTGTTCAGCTGTATTTTAAACATTATTGTTGTAGTTAAATTGAACATTTGTATAGCTCTCATCTTGAACCATAACAAAAAGCACAAGTGAAAGGGAAAATAAATGTTTCTTTTGACTCTATTAAATCGTTTAGAGCGTCACAGTTGAACTAAACTGGTGTTTGATAGAATATATTTGATATAATATGTGTTAGTTGGCCATTACATTTTCCTTAAAGAAGTTAATTTTGTTTTCTCTTCAGATTGCCATTTACGGGAAAAACTTCTGCGTCTCAGCCAAAAATGCCTTCATGCTGCTCATGAGAAACATAATAAGGTTTGTGCTGAGGTCAAGTGTTGTGAATCAGTAACTATTGCTACAGAGTTAACCCAGACAACTAAGAATACTCTCATCTTAAAATGGACTCTGAATTCTTGGGAATTTTCATCATCTAGAACTAAATTGTATGAAGTGAATTATCAGCCTTTAGAATCAAACCACAACCACAGTTAAAATAAAGGTCTTTCCACAGTTTCTTTTCCTTTTCCAGACAATAGCCACGCCATTTCCCACAGTATCATTTAAACGACGGAACAGATTAATCACAAGTTTTATTTGGAACTAAAACAAAAGAATTTGGTGGATTATCTGTCCCGAACCTGCATAATTACTTTATTGGAATACAAATAAATCCTGTAATGAGATGGTCGAGTGACAGAGAAGAAGCAAAGTGGTTATCAACTGAGAAAGAATCCACCCCAGTATCTATAAAAACCCTGCCATACACTGACAGAAAAGAGAATTTAAAAATTAAAGGATTGATAAAACTTTAAAAAATGTGGGAAAACGTGTACAAAATTAATGAAATAAATGGAGAATTGTTACTCTTTTGAGAAATGGCATTGGACTCGCAATTTGAACCAAACACAACAGATAACACACTGAAAAAAATGGACATTAAAGAGGTTAAAAACATATTTGCAAATGGTAAACAACAAAACTATGATTCCATTCCAGGCATTAGCTCCAACATATGATTTCACACAAATTGATTTCTTTAAATATTTGCAAGTAAGAACTTATCTCTTAACATTTAAAAAAAACAAAACAAATTAAATTAAACACGTGCATCCTCTTTTTAAGCTTTACATTTTAAAAAAATAGTACAGTAGTTATAAATTCACAGTCAAAAATATATTATGATGAGGACACCTCACTGGGTGAGAGAAAGATAAGAAAACGGAAGAAATGTTGGAACGACTGACGTTTTGGTGTTTGTCTGTGTGTGCTGCAGGGTGGTGGTTCTCGATAAAGTGACGGATCTGCTGCTGTTCTTTGGGAAGCTCCTGGTGGTCGGAGGAGTAGGTGAGGATGAACTTGAGGCCAGACTTCTGCTGGCAGGCAGCGTAATGTGGGATGTTTTAAAGAAAACGGCTACATGCTGCTTCTGGAAACACATTTGATGACAACTAAAACCTGATCACGAAGCTGTTTGGAACAGAATTTACCTTCTTTATGTGGGATTTAAACGTACGGGATGCTGAAAGTGATTTTTGAAAACCCATGAAAACGTTTCAGGGGGTAATGATAAATAATAAACCCCATAATAGGAAATAAAGCCCAGCAGCTACACACCTGGATATGGGGTGAGGAGTTTAACACACAGGTGGACGCTGACATGGACGCTCTTTACAGTTTTACAGAAAGTCAACACAGTCATAACACAGGAGGGAGTTTTAACAAGCCTCATTAGAGCTAAAAAACATTAAATCATCCGTCATCCATCATTTCTCCATCATTTTGCTCTCAGGTGTGGAAAAAATAAAGTTTATGAACTTTTTAATATAGAGAAATTGGCTGAATCATTAAAAGATCAGGAAAAAATATCCATAATGATATACCAATCTATATAAAATTACTCTTGGCTCCTTAAAAGCTTCTATTGAACAATATTGAACTGTAACTGCATGAACCATGATTATAAGAATGAAAACCAGAAAAGATGTGAAATATTTCACTTTACATATAATGAAAACAGAATGTGTGAAAGTTTAATAAAATGTAAAGTTTGCTCTCGTTTAGCGAAGTAGGCAGTATTTCTGGTTATTTTAATTCAGAATGAGGTTAAGTGATTATTGTAGCACTTGATTCATATAATTCATCATGTTTTAACTATAGTCACAGCTGCCCTAATCAACAGAAACTAACTTAATGAAACAAAGCCCAAAGGATATTTACATGAACGCATGAGACACTGAATCCGTCTTCTTCCAGGTGTTTTGTCCTTCTTCTTCTTCTCTGGTCGAATATTGTTGCCAGGCGAAACCTTCCGCTTCGAAACCCTCAACTACTACTGGATACCAATTATTGTAAGTTCCAACTCGCTTCAGACTAATAGACGTTTTTCAGGATCTTATCTTTGTTTTGCCAACAAGCGTCTGTGTGTGTGTGTGTGTGTGTGTGTGCGCAGACTGTGGCGTTCGGCAGCTACCTCATCGCTCACGGATTCTTCAGCGTGTACAACATGTGTGTGGACACACTCTTCCTCTGCTTCTGTGAGTACATGTTCACACTTTACTCAGCATTTATGTGGAGATCGGAACATTTTTTAATATTTATACAATAATACTACAACACACACAACTCCGTCGCTTTTGTCTCACAGTGGAGGACTTGGAGCGAAATGACGGATCTCTCCAGAAGCCATACTTCATGTCCAAAAACCTCATGAAGATCCTCAGTAAGTCCAACAAAGTGCCGCGGTAAAGGCAAAGACTGAGGATCCTTTTACCCTGCGAGTCACAGGATTTCAGGTCGTCTTTTTAAACCGTTTTAACGCTCCTGTCTTTTCTAAAATATGTTTACTGAAACATTTTTTTGCTGATTTTGCACTTTACATTAATTTTGTATTTTATTACCTGTGTACGTATGTATTTTTAATGACTTTGTACGTGGTAAGACCGAAATGTGAATGCAGGTAATGTGGAAATTTAAAGTTCCATCCGACACAATATATTTTTCTGTTTGTTGAAATGTTTTCATTCTGCTCATCATCACTAAAAGGCCATTTTTGTTTCCGTTCATACGGTGCAACATTAACACTAACACATTTCTTTACTGTGAGTTTAATGATAATTTAATATGAATCACTTAACGAGTTATATGCTTTTACTGAAGGAAGAGTTTCTATTTTCATTTTTTGAGAATCTTTTACAGAGGAATTTCTTTAGATGGAACAAAAATTACTATCATATTTTTAAATTTTTATTTGTAAAAACAAAAAAATGGATAAATACAAAGATGTTTATGACAATGATGCTACTGATTATATTGAAAATATAATAAAGTTGTAAAATGTGATATGGTGAAGATAAATCTATGATCTAGTGATTTGTTTGCCTTAAAGTTTGAATCCTTGTTTACTAATACATCTCAAAACATTAGAATGCTGATTTTTCCTCACTCAAATGTAACTTTGAAATACTCTATATTCATTTTAAGTGTAAAGTTTAAACCTTTTTTAAGTTTCAAGATTATGGGGTATAGTTATTGTGAAATATCTAATAATCTGTCCATTATTGAAACTAAAATAGTGAAATGCGTGAATCTGTTCAGTTCACTTCCCTAAATAATGAAAAATCACACTATTCTAGTTGTTTGAGATGCACTAGTTTGTTTATTGCACCTCAGCAGCCATTTTGCTCCAGTGTGACAGTTTTATTTTGTGTGCGAGTCAAATAGATTCAACCTGATGTCACGTGAGACATAGATGGAACCAGAGAATATCGATCAACCATCCAAACAATCAAATATTGCTCAGTGGAAATTACCTCAACTCCTTTTGATATTACTTAATGACACCAAACAAGCATTTTTTCATGTTTTAATTTGTGACCTTTTGGTTTTGCACCGTGTCTCCAAGTTCATTCTGTTGTTTCTTGTTGATCCCAACGAGGATTTTAAAGTTTCATCGCTGATACGGGCGTCAAAGTGCCAAACGGCTTCCTTAGGTCAAAAGTTAAAGGGCAAGTCCAACAATTTAACACCAGACTTCATGTGTTGGGCAGTAAAACTGTGTGTGTGTGTGGAAGAAAGTTATTTAGATTCTGATATACACACACACACACAAAGTGAGGATGAGAGAGTAAACATTTAGCAGTTGTAATGTGTGACCTCCAGTTTTGTGAAGATGGCATCTCTGGTTCTGTTTTAGCCAAGAATGGTTTCCATTTTAGTCGCACTTCACAGTTTATTATACAAGATGAAAGTGTCTTAAATTGTAAAGGTAAAAGATCTTTAGTGATCCTCTTCAAACCACATAAGCAGGGATGAACAAACTTTTTTTCTGCAGTCATAACATTTATTTAATGAGAGAAGTTGGCAGAAGTGTTAATAACTTGAACTGCAAGCATTTATGTATATTTACCTGAAGTAAATGGAAAGTGATTTATGAAAACCCAGAACCAGATTTCGCTTTACAAAAGCATCTGGAGGCCGACCATGCCTCTTTTTGCTTGGCCGGTTGTCCTCTCAGAAAACACGTAAACAGCATTTACAATATTAATATGTACAAATATATAATGTATACACTCTCACTCGGATACAGACACAGACAAGTAAGAAGAAAAACAAACTGACATTAAATCTGTTGAACGGTTGGTCACTCTTGTAAACTCTTCGCATGCCGCCCTCAGCGTTCACAACGGAGAGGATTCTCGATGCGTTGTGCCGCATCTCAAGCTTCTTTTCTCTTCCTGACAACCTGCTCTGAAACTTTAACTATGTGCGCCTGATTATTCATTTGACTTTTGCACGTTGCTCGTGTTAATGCAAAAATCTCCCAAACTGGCCCTTTAAAACAGTGCAATGTTTGTGCAGCTTAGTGGGGAAACGACAACTGGTTCAACAGCAGCACACACACGGGTCTGTCGGACCGCTGTCTACAAGTGACTTCACAGTGCAATGGCAGGTTTATTTTAAGACAAATGTAAAGAAATAAGAAATCCTTCTGTGCTATTCGTATCTGTTTCCAAGATCGAGTCCCAAATTTTAGTAGTACTACTTCATTCCAACTGGAACAATTACATGTTAACCCCGATGACCCTCCGTGACTTCACCACTCACACGTTGTAACCGTCTAAGAAATAATCTCCTTCATGAGGAACCTGAAAAACAAACCTTTAATCACTGCTCTGAATGATCCTCAACCCGGCCTCTCTGTTGCAGCGTGACACAACTTGTAATAGCTCTCAGAGCTCCCTCTGAACATGTAATACTGTCTCTGAACGCCATCAGTGAGTTGCTCAAACTGGCGAGATTCTGCGTGAACGTAGAGAGGGAGGGCTCGCACGACTGGTTATTTTTGGGGGGGATTTCACAGACTATTCCTCCCGAGTGTTTCTCGCATGGATGGGTACCAATAAAAAGCAGGTTGGCGGGGCCGAGTCTGCCTTTGCCAGGAGGAGAAAACCAAATTTCCCGTATTTCTCGTTTCAAACGTGAATGCTTTGCTCACTATCCCAAGTTCAACACAGAGGAAATGTGAAGTGAGGGTGTGTCTGTGGCTCGAGTCAAGCGTGTGTGTTGTTTTTTAGTTTCCTTTTCGTGCTCCTCCCTCCCGGTCGTCTGTTATTTCCCTTCGTCCTTCCCGTCCGCTCTCCCGTCACACGCTGAGCAACCAGAAGAAGAAGAAGATGGCCACGAACAGGAAGAGGGAGTCTTGCCAGTTGTTGTTGCCGTTGTTGAGGTTCCCGTTGGCTTGGTGGTCGCCTGCATACTGGTCTGATGGAGAGAGGAAGGGTTCAGCGTACAGCAGTGTGTCAGGGGACAGGATCGGTGCATCTGAACTCTAATTATGTCAGCGGAAGGTAACTGAGTTTGGATTTGATTAAAGCAGAACCAATATCTGATATATTGGTGTGGCTATGCCAATTACATTATGTTGGTATTATTAATATCAGCATATTTTTGTTACAAGCGCTTAATAACCTCATTTGAGGAGTCACCCTGAAAATCTTGCATTTATCGGCCAATAATATTAATATCAGAACTGTATTACTCTCTAATATATATCAGGCTCCAATTAACGATGAACTGAAAACAATAAGGGCTTGAAACACTTTTCCTGTAATGAATATAGAATATATAAAAATTAGGTTTTTTGCCTAAAAAATGTTTTTCAAGATATTCTAATGTTTTGAGATGCACTACCACATTAATTTATTGACAAACTTCATGGTAACAGAAAACTCTAAAATATCATTGACTGGATAAACTTTTCAGACATGACGAGAATGTTTGTGATAGAGTTGAGCACAATGATTTTCAAATTAAAATATTTTCATTATTTTCACAGTTTAATACTCATTTACAGTATAAATTGTCGAAAAAATCTTGAAAAATGCTTATCACATTTCCTCAGATTCTCCCCCCCATCAAAAGTTAAAAACTAGAGTCTGACTGATACGTCAGATAGCTGATATTTATACTATCACAAGTATATCGGTATCAGAATATATCTCATCAATTTTAGCCTAACTAAAAATTTTGATTTCTAACAACAAGATGCGGAAAAATGCGTTAGAGATGATTTTTAATTTCCAGTGAAGGTCACGGATTCTGTGTTCATTGTAAATCTTTCATTTATTCCGTCTCCATCCCATATCTTGGTTACAAATGTTTGATATCCTCATTTGAGGGTCACTACAAACAATTTGCAGTCAATATATGAGCAGATATTGATATGGGAGCTTTAATCCTCCCTAATATCAATATTGACCTCCAAACAATCATTTATTGTCAGAAATGACAAAGAAAAGGAGCAAATCTTGACATTTTAGAAGCTGTAACCATCGTTTGGCCCTAAACAACATGGAAACTATCGTTCGATGATCGTTGAAAGAAATTAATCTATCATCTCTTCAGCTCTACTTTACGTGCGCATCCCTAAAAGGGATTATTTATGCTCCGTCCTGCGTTTACCTGCTCTGTGAAAGGGGTCGTTGGCGTTGAAGACTGTGGTGAAGAAGCCGAAGGGGAAGGCGCCGATGCCGAAGGACATGTGGAAGCCGGCGTCCCCGAAACCCTGGAACATCTGCGCAGGCACAGACAGAGGAGATGAAAAACGACACAAACGGCAGAGAACTCTGTGATAAGGAGCTCGAGGAAACTGGTCGACTCACTGACCCCGCCCCTGCTCTCCGGCTCCGTTCTCTGTCCCTGAGGCCGCGGCGGAGTTTTCAACCTGAGCGGCGACACAAAGAGTCAGAGGGCGACCACAAGGCCGGCATATAAAACACACACACAGATGTGTGTGTGTGGGGGGTAGGTTACCTCGGGTCCTCTTGGCTGGAGCTCCCTCTCCCGTACAGAGGGATGACTTTCTCCCTGCTGATGCCAGCTTTACAGACGGGACACTGCTGCCTGCTGGGTCGGGTCTCCAGCCACTGGGCGGAGGAGCACACATGTCACATGTCACAATCAGTAAAGGCCTGTTCTGCTGTTCCAGTGGAGCAAACTCAGCCTCACAGTCTAAACCCTGAGATCCCTACAAAAAAACTACAGCAAAAAGAGACTGAATAGTTTTAAAACTGCAGCTGGGTCTATGTGGTGATTCTGGGACGGTGCTGACAGCAAACTTTAGGCCTCCGAGTGAAGGAGAAAGCTGCTGTAAATAGAGGCATTAAGTGCATTAGCATGTTTAAGCTGCATTAAGTGGACTGAGAGACGCAGTTCACACACTGAGGAGAACCTGCCGAGCGCCGAGGGCCATGTCAAAGGCTGAGCCAACTCCAGCGCTCACACACACACACTCATGTGTTTTAGCGTACTGTGTCTGATTAGACAGCTGCTAGACTGTGTGGGCATTTACAGTGAGGTTTTATAGACGGGTCACACAGAGCGGTAACGTGCACAACCGTGTTTTTAATGCCTATATACAGGTGACGGTTCCACGGGTACGTTTTAAGATGTTGAACCGCCACAGCTAGAAACAGGAGAAAACAACAGGTTCAGTTTAAGAGCTGGAACAAACCAGCGAGTCAACACTGCTGCTGAATGATGTTCTGACAACCAACTCATTACTTTCTCTATTCCGATCGGTCTTCTCAGCGATTAGTGAAAACATCTGACGGAGGAAATACTCACTTGGTGAAGGCAGGGCCAGCTGTAGAGACAGGAAGAAAACAAAAGATTAATGTGCATTCTCACAATGTGCCACAGCCAATTCAATGCTTACTGTTCACCTGGTGTCATTTCTGCTTGTTATCTCCCACCCAGCTAACAAGGACCCGCTCATAACGAGGTGGCTCTAACGAGACTCGCCCCATTGTTTGTTTTAATTGGACCCATCTGTTGTCAGCAAGCTGACCTGCTGCTGCATTGTGGGAGTGCGGGTCGGAGTTGAAAGCGGCGCATCAGTGGTGCCAAACGCGATGACACAGTGGCTTGTTTCTACATTTCACACCGCGATGAGGCTCTGGACTGGCCACACAACTCAAACTACTGTGTGGCAACATGGTTTCCTTATGTCGAGAAAACGTTCCACAAACGCTCCACTAACATCGACGTCCTTAAATATCCAACACAGAGATAATCAAACTAGCTGCAGTGTATTGTCAGCACGTACTATGTATGAGACCCGGTTCCCACATCTTTTTAGGTATCACATTCAAGGACTTTCCAGACCCAATTTCCCTCAAAGTCGACACTACAAACTGGCAGATCTCGACAGAGGACACAGAATTTTTATGAAAAACAGCAGCATCACAGAAAGCTTCCAGAGAGCAGTTTAAAAGGAGAGAGAGGGGGTCTTAAATGTGCTGTACTACACACAAAACAGTCCTTGAAAATGTCTTTGAGTCCTTGAATTATCATTTTCCAGGTGCAGCTGAAGGTTCAGTTAACATTTTGCATCCTCACTAACTTCAAGTGCTCATACACACGTGTCCTTTACATCAACAAGGCAGCTGACATGCAAAACTATTGTCCATAAAATAAGGTTGGACGACCTGGGAGATCCCAAAAAGTGAAGGCAAAACATTTCAAACGCCCCCCCCGATGGCTGGCTGCGGTAGAGGTCATAACTCTCGCCCCTTCTGTGTTGGCAGATGGGAAAAGATATAATATTAATTATTAAAATTAAAAGTCTTAAATCATTTTAGTTTACACGTGATGACTCTAGAATATATTAAATGTTTCTTAACTAATGAAAATCACAACATCCTAATTGATTTTTAGATGCAATAGTAATTCTATTTTCAAAATCATTTTTCATGGCCGAAACTTCTAAACTTTCACAGATTTCGCTGGCCAATGGGGAAACTCGAGAACACTGAAACGCAGTTGGTGACCACATAACTATACTATGATATTGTTTGTTTTTTAAAAAAATGTATATAATCTGTTTAAAATAATTTTGCTTTATTTGTTGTTGTGGTTTCGCTTTCTTCCCACAGTACAGTGTGACAAACAGACGTTAAGTTAGAGGGATTCACTCTTTCTGACTTTATTTGGTCCCTTTCATTTTATCAAACCATAACAAATAATGGAACTTGCACCTGAGTCCACAGTGCCTCCGACTGAATAAAAGATGTTTTATAAGCTTAGTTTTGCCCACTGCAGATACTAAATTTAGGGTTTCTGTGTGGTAAGGAGATCTCTCTTCATAAGCAAGACAACATGTATCTATGCTGAACATGTTTTTAATTTTTTAATAAAGATTATTGAAGTTACAAGTAACAGACTGTTTTAACAGCACCTGTACATAAATGTCTAATGTGTCTTATCTGTATAAAATGGACACGTTTCAGAGATTCTTTGAGCGATAAACTTTAACAGAAAAGTAGCCAGGATTGTGCAAAGGAACAGGCAGAACTTGTTTCCGACACTCTCGATGCCTAAGAATCACAAAACATTCAAATCTTCACGGCCTCGGGAGGGACCAACCAAACGCTTCAACACACACAAACGCAATCAAAATAACCAGCCGAGAAAAGAAAAAACAAAACTGTAACAAAACTTGGAGTTAATCTGCAGGGCTTTACACACACAGTTCAAAGGTCACAGCAGCCCTGCTGTAATAACCAGATATCAGGTGGCTGCAGTCCTGCGCCGGCCAACAGCTGAACAAAGGCCAGAGTTAAAATAACAACCCATTAAAGTCCGATTCAACATGTGGCCACACCTGTAGCTTGTGTTCACTTGTGACCTGAATATAACTGCTTAATTTCCAGTAAGAGGCTCAACAGCCATTCAGTGAGGCTTGACCGCGCTGCGTTCCCACACCCTCGTCGGCTGGAGTGTCATTTCCATAACATTGAAGGAGGACAAGAACATTAGCCTGCTCTTTAGTGCCGTCTGGTTCCTCTGCTTTGTTGTTATCTGAAATGTCAGCAGCAGCAGCAGCAAAGAGTCTGGCTGCATGTGAATACTGTCTCAAACGTCTTGTTTTTTCTGCCAACAATCCCACCCCAGTTATAATAACGAGAGAAAATCAGCCAATCCTCAACACAGAGATGAGATCAGAGAATGTTTGACTGTGTTTCTAAAAGATAAGATACTAATTCTGTAGATCAACTCACTCAGTTCAACCTAAATGAATCTGAGTGACTCAGAATTTCAGCAACACTACTATAAAATGCATCTTTAGTCTGTTGTTCACACTGCTTTGCCTCCTTCATGCAGGGGTGGGAATCGCCACAGGTCCCACGATACAATATTATTGCGATATGTTAAGCACTGGAATATTATATACTCTGCTATATTGCAGGTTTTTTTTACCTGTTCAACTCCAAAGCAAACCAAGTAAAAATTTGTCAACATCTGTTTTATCGAACAAAAATAAAGTTTTCAGTCTTTTCATCTCATGAACTTTCACTACAGCAAAAAGGTGCAAATACAAGCAGGAAGACTAACCAGCACTGAAACAAATGTTCCAAACCGACAACTTCAACGGTTTATTCCAGTCTACAGCGTTCGAATGAACCAAAGCAAACTTGCTAGGACGAAAATATCAAATGTATTTAACACCTATCATCCTTTAAACAGCTAACTGGTAAACTACCAGTTAGGTACCACCAGCCGAGCACACGGGAGACTGAGACTGCCGCCCGAGTCCTGAACACTGCGAGGGCATGAAAACTAAAATGAAAATTGAAGAAGTTAACTGGTGGTCATAGAAATTCTGATTTTAATCCAGTGCAAACTTGCTCATCACTGATTGATCTGATAATTAGACTCTTGATGAACTGTTTTGCTACTTGAATATCAAATGTCCTAATTTCCTGTGACCCTTTTGGCTCAGGAGAGCAACCGGTGACCATGTTATAGTTGTACATGTCCAGGGAGCTCACATATACACTGGCGAGTGAAGATTACAAGATGACTAACAATAAGTCATTTTCTACACAAGAAGGAACCACCTCCCAGCCTCTCAGCCGCAAGGATTTGCTGCTTTTCTGATAGTAAAGACAACATTTCACAGATTTAACTGCTGGTCTGGGAGGGATAGCAAGCAATTTAAGGACACCCGTATGGACTATTTTCACTATCACATGTTAAATGCAAACTGCAGGTAATCCCTAACTGCAGCTCTCTTTCAAAGCCCCTCGGAAATTAATAAGTAAACTTTGAGTTATTATTCTTCCTACGCATGTTGATCTCAAAATTACTTGAACATGCTTGAATATCTGGAGTTTGGCCAAGAAATGAGCAGAATCCTCCTCCAGCAGGTTTGTAAACTGGTTTACTCATGAGAATCAGACAGACAACCCGCCTCAACCACAAGCGGATTTTCCTCGCTTATTTGCCTGTAATATTGCTTAATTTCTAATTTTAACATGATCGCAGCCAGAGACACGACTGTTCACCTGGATTCTCGCTCAGAGCTGGTGAAGATGTCACATGCTGATTAACCTCAAAGTATTTAAGTCACGTTAATGTTCCTTCCACTCGCCTCTGCACAGGGTGCTGCGTCCGTGATTTCCTTCTCCAGATTTTAACTAAAATCTGGGACAGTGCAGCAACAAACTGAGGGTGAAATGCTGCAGCTGGTTAAAAGCAAGTTAAGTATCACCTGATTTAATGTACAGCCAGCTGGATGAAGAGTTTAAGTCTGTGTGTGTCCATGACAGAATATCTAACAAGGAACAAGACAATAAAAAAATGCAGCCAAGTTGCAATGTTGATTCGAAGTTGCAGCAGGTGACCTGACAGCAACACCTTTCATCCTTGCTGACGGTTTCATCATCATGGTTTCATCACATTACACAGAAGATGAGAAGAGGTTGTAAACACGACATCATCACTGTTAGTGCACGAGCGTCAGTGCACGTACACAGTTTCCAGAAAAAATTCTGACTCAACTGTTAAGAAATCACTGACAATATTAAGATTCCCGCTCTAGGTGTCAAGTGTGCAGCTACAAAGGAGAGTGCTGTTAATTCAGGTTTTCACTAGGTAACATAAATATCCTAATTTTTTTTTATTACTTTAATTTACTGCCTTACTATCGCCAAGTCACAGCCGAAGTAATTAGTTCAAACGGGGGTCTAACAGACTCCAGGGGCCCTCCTGACACCGTCTCGCCAGCCTGCGGTTTTAACCACTGCCTCAGACGACGTTACGTGACATCTTGTGTGTATATTAAAGCTGCGCACATGCCGGTAAAAAGGAGCTCCATTTTTCTTCTCTGTTCTTTTACTACTGACTCTAAAGCCCTTAAATTTGACCCCAATCCTGCTCTCTTGGCTCTAATCTCACATTAACTCCCGGGTGTGTGAGAGCGAGCGTGGCTGTCAGGCAACGCACAACTCATGAATGAGCCTCACGCGTCACTGTGTACAGTTTCAACACAGGTTTGAAGATTGGACATTGAGCAAGTCCTGACTCAAACCAAGATGTGAGTGGGGATTAGAATCAGAGCTCGAATGCAACCCAGGCAAATGAATAACATCCTCGATAAATTATCTACTAAACTACAAATGTGTAGAAGAGAATGATATAACGATTTAGAATATAGAAAAACAGGAAATCCTCATCTTTGAGAAGTTGGAACCAGATAGACATATTGGTGTTATTTTCATACACTAATCAGCCAAACTTATCAAAGCTGCCAATAACGAGCAGACAGTTTAAACTGGAGATAAGGTGTCACCATGTGCGGTCCAAGAGGGCACCTGCTGGGTGACCTCCGACCTCCACATCAATCATATGATGTGATCAGCCACGGCCACTTTAATCCAAGATCAGAGCAGGTCGGATGGGCAAATGTCTGAGGGCTGGAGTTCAGCCACAGCACCGACGGCTGAGAAACACCCTCCTCGGTTACGTCTCCAGCTCGCCATCTTGGCCGCTGTCATCGCCTCCAGACTGCGGAGACAACAGACCGGTTCGTACCGGACAGCTGGGCGTCATTCCGCCGTCAAACTACTCAAAGTGACGGAGAAACAGGCCGCGATGACCACAAACTACACACACACATACACATACAAAATAATACTCCGCCACTAGCACCACCCCTTCCCCAACGCCTCGTCTCGTACCAGAACAGGTGGCCGCACATGCTGATGACAGCGTCCCGGGCAGTGTCCAAACAAATGTTGCACTCGAAGGAGGCTCGGTCCCGCTCCCCGCTCTCTCCGCTCCCGCCGCCCGGCCCGTCGCGGTCGTTG
>KV751318.1:4266514-4278990 GCA_001698575.1 Mola mola | reverse complement strand
CCCCGTCGGTAGAGGACCGGGGACCCGCGGCCGCCATAGTGTTTACTGTACAAGCACGGAAGGTGGTGTTCCAACCCAGGTCTCACAACACGGCCCGAGCCGAGCCGAGCCGAGCTAACGCTAGCTGCGAGTCAGCGGCGATTGCCACAGGACCGAAGCTGCCTTCGCTCTACCTGAGCGAGCCCTTCCGTTTCCGGGAAAACAGAGGCGAAGGGCAGGGACAACATCGGCATTTTAATTCCAAGCTTGGAAATTTAAGAAATAAATATTATCAGTGATGGAATATAAGTAAATTCATATAAGTGCTATAGTTGTACAGTTCTACAGTTCTTCAGGTAAGAAAGGTAGAAGCACTTTACCCGAGTATTTCCATTCTCTGCTCCTTTAAATTTCACTTCCTTTGCATTTTTGAGGCAAATATTATATTTTACTCCACCACATGTATCTTATTAACTTTGGTAACTTGTTACTTTGGAGATTATATGATGCATTAGAGCCTAGCATTTAAGATTGATTTATTTTTAAATGGCTGTCAGATTAATGAAAACAATTATTCTAACAATACGAAATTGTTGACTATTGGATCTGATAATTGATCAGGGTGGTAAGCCTTCAACCAGTACTTTACAGTATATATCAATATAAACATGCAAATTTAATTAAGTTTTACTTGTAATTTTGATACTTAAATTATGCCTAATTTATCACTGTAAATATATTTCCAATATCAGATGTACATGTAAGATCAGATACTTTCATTACTTCAACTTTCCCTTTAAGAAAGTCATAAAAAAAAATCGCATACGTATCCTTTAATATTTAAATAATATTTTGGGGGGGATAAAAATATAGTCTTCACAGGCGGAACTCTCGTTGAATAACTAGTTTCCGCCGGAGTCATAATGCGTAGGAAAGACGAGCGTGTTGTGTATACTGGAGATGTCCATGCGTCAGTAACAGATAGTGATAATGTGAAAATTGTATGACAGACGTACACGAAACGAGTGAATAATCTAACCGGAAGAATCATCTTTATTCTAACGTGCGTTACTAACTCGATTTTTTTTTTTTTTTCTGCGGAGGATTAAAAAACACATTTACCAGCCACCATGAAGATCAAGCGACAGAAAAAAGCCAAGAAAACTATAAGCTTCTACAAATACAACTTCAACTTCCGGCAGCCCTTTCAGATTCTCATGGATGGGACGTTTTGTCAGGCCGCGTTGAAAAACAAGATTCAGATTAAAGAGCAAATGCCCAAATACCTGATGGGGGAGGTTCAGCTGTGCACCACAAAGTGAGTGTAGCTGCTTGATTCGCAGGTTAAATAGAGACTTCCGGCTTTAACTTAACGTTTGTTTGTTCTCAGCTGTGCGCTGAAAGAGCTGGAGACCTTGGGCAACGAGCTGTATGGAGCCAAAATCATCCTGCAGAAGTTTCAGGTGAGGAAGTGTGCACATTTCAAGAGCCCTGTCCCGGCCTCAGAGTGTCTGCTTTCCATGCTGGAGGAGACCAACCCGCACCACTACTTTGTTGCTACACAGGTAAGTATTTTATTTCATGAATTTAACCAGGTCAAAAAAAAAAAAAGACTTGAGATTAAAATCTTTTTCCAAAGGCGAGCTGGCCAACATTAACACTGGTGTCATATTGGTCTGTAAACTGTATCCAGTCAACATAACAGCAACATAAGAGCAAAACGATGAAATTGAAATAGAAATTTCACAGGCAGATGCATTGACCTAATTTTTTTAGTCCTTTCAAGTTGATTGAAATTCCCTAGACTAATTTCTTTAAAGTTTCGTGCCATGCACACAAAGTGCCCAACATGGGTTTACGAGACACCACGTTTACAGTTGTGATCAGTATAAAAATGGTAAACTGAAGCTACGTGCAGTTACCAACTTCCTGCTGCTGGGAGTCCGTCAGAACAGTGAGAGCAAAGGACACAATTTGATTAAATCGTGACGATTACGTGGGTTCATTCATTGTTAAACAGCCACCAATGACAACCCGTCTGATGTGTTCACAGGTGAGGTCATGTTTTCAAGTTTTATTCATTTTACATTAAGACGTGTTTACAGACTTACTTCATCTTTGTGACCTTCTCCTGCAAGTTGTAGTGGAAAGAGGTTGGGAAGCATTTAAAAGGTAGAATGGTGTTATAGAATTATTACTCAGCATAATCACTGATTTGAAGATTTGTTTGGCCTTCTGGACTATCAGAGACTGCTTGGATCTTGGATGATGGCATTAACAACTTAATGAACCCATAGTGGCCAATTAAATAGTCATAAAATCCAATTTAATTAGGATCAGATCTAGTTCTACTGATGAAACTGTCGGGGGTGTGTGTGTGTGTTCTCCAGGACCGCGTGGTAACTGCAGGCCTGAAGAAGATCCCAGGCGTTCCTCTGCTCTACATCATCCTCAACACCATCGTGCTGGACAAACCCTGCCAGACATCCCAGGACTACGTCCAGGCCGTCCAGCTGGGAGAGCTGGTGAGCCCGGCCCAGCAGCAGAGCATCTGCAGCCTGAAGGAGGAGCAGGGCATCAGCCAGAGGGACAGGGAGAGGCGGGGGAAGAAGAGGAAGAGGAAGCAGAGCAATCCGAACCCTCTGAGCTGCCTGAAGAAGAAGAAGAAAGGCGTCCCAACACCGCCGCTGAAGAAGACAGAGGAGGGGGAGAAGACGAAAAGAAGCCGACACAGGAAACGAAAAGACACTACGACTGTTCCTGTGGTAACAAATACATAGACTGGCGGAAAGAGACTTCAGCCATTTTGTTTGGAATAATAACACCTTTACTGCAGAATAAATCAATGTGCACACAAAGATATTTCAAAATCCTGCTCATGGTATTGATTTTATTTTTAAAAACTCTGCAACAGTTTTCAGTTGTGCGGACTTGACAGGCATGGGATTGAAACTGTTCAGACAGAGCAACATTTTTCACACTCTGAAGATTGGTCTTGGCTTTTATACAAAATAAAAAAGCAGGTTTACATGCACAGTTTAATATTCAAGATGCACTCGGACGTGATTTGAAGCCATTTTCAAAAAAATGATGCATTCAGCTTTATGACTCTGGTGTGCTTGTTTTTTTCTTCATATCAGGTTATTTTTATCATTTGAGTTTAGAGTCCAAACAACAGCAATGTTCTGAACAAATATGCATCTTCAGACTTCACTTGATCAAGGCATTCTCAAGATTAAAGATAATTATATAAAAAAAATCCCACTTCAGTCTATTTTTATATATATTGCATTAATAAATGAGTGTTGAACAGATTTGGTTGAATTTACTGTGGAAGTGACACCGAGCATGATGATATCTTAAACGTCAAGACTTACAGTATGTTGGTATCGTAATGATCCTCTATATATAAAAAAGTCACTGGACGAACTGAATGTGTCACATACTTGGTTATTTTAAGAATTAAACATCAACACAGGATTAAAAGTCTCTGAAGCAAGCTCACCCATGTGAATTTTTCAGGACAGAGCATGCAAGTACGATGGACTACTGATGTGTACATCCTCTATAGGCAGAAAGCCCCATTGTTTATGTGCTCTGTGATAACTCCATAGCATATTAAACAGTATGTACTGTATGATGTCTTAATATAGTTTTGCGGTTTGTATACAAGAAATCACCTTACAAAGCATTTTGTAAGGTGTATTTCCATTTCCTTTGTCTCACATTATGGGAAACTAATGTCCAAGAACAGCTGTTTCTGAACAGTATACATACTGTTTTGTGCATATTTCTTTCAGAAATTGTTCCAGCGTGAGTACAATCACTACCAGCTCAAACCCTGCTGACAGTTAAACTGTGATTTGTGACACAACTATAGACTGGAGATTTTACTGCTTATAGTGCCACACTGTGATTGCATAATAATAACAACTAGCTGGTTGAATCTTTACGTCACTACCATCGTAACTGTTTAAAAGTACTCTTGCAGAGGGTGGATGTCTCACAGGAGTGGGACAGGTGAGTCTCAGAGTAACATGGTTTAGTGATCACCATGTAAACAAACAGCTGTTTTCCACTCCTTTTAGCTTTAGTGTTAGTGCAAAACAACAGAACACACTTTACTTCGACATAAAGTGATTCTTAATAAATTAATATCAATAATAAATAGGTACGTTTCACTTTTGTTTGTTGATTTTTTTCAAGGAAGAAACTTCTTAGAAATTCAACCATGTTATGCAGAGGTCCTCCCTCCCACTACTGCTCAACATAGCAGACAGAAGACTCCACACACAAAACCCCGCAAAACATCGGTTAAATTACCAGACAGCTGTTGTGTTGCAGGAATCTCAGTGTGGAACTGTTTCATTTACAGACTGTAATGATGTGTCGTCTAGATGATGTGGAAGCGAGGTCCGGGTGTAGCTATGATGTCGCTGTACGGCTCCTCCTGCACGAGCTCCACCGCCTGCTGCTTCTTCAGAACCAGGAAGCTGTAGAACTTGGCTGCTGCCTGCTTCTTGTTGTTGTTCCTGCACAGATCCAGCAGGCCGACCGACTGGGTGCCCGTCTTGGCCATGACCCTCTGAAGCAACATGAGTGGGGGACTGTCAGCATGGATCTGGGAATCTGGGATCTAACATGGGATCTAACATGCTCTGGTTCATCTGACTTAAAGCAACACTGGGCAAGACAGACCTGTTCAATAGGATGCGAACTTATACATACCTGGAGGCCATGAAGCATCTGCTGCGTCCTTTTGTTCCACCTCCTCTCCTCCTGGTCCTGGTCTCCTCCCTGCACCTCCTCCTCCTGACATAAAGAAGACAGTTACACACACCTACGAAGGCTACTGGCAGTAAACTCTGAATTATGTTTCTGTGGCTCTTTAGCTCACCTCTTCTTCAGAGTCATCTTCATTCTTCTTCTTGTCCTTGTCTCCGAGCAGATCCAACTCTATCAGCTGGCTGATGTGAGTGGTTTCCTCTGGAGGAAGCTCCACGGTGGATGGCTCCAACTGCTGGGGCACATTAGAGACTCTGGACCCCTGCAGCTGCTGTGGCTCTTGTTGCTGGTCCAGAGCGCCCATCTGGAGGAACGAGTATACAGAAATAGAGTGTGTATCTGCTTCAGTGTGTCAAGACTTTAATACAAAAGGGCAACATGTGTACTGACGGGCAGGGCTGGCTCAGTGTCTGGGGCTTTGCGTTTGAGGCCACGCTGGGAGGATGGAGGGGGCATAACCGACTCATCCAGCATTGTCCTGCTGCCTTCCACAGCTGAAGTCTGCAGAACACTGGCCTCTTCCATGATGGTCTGGTCTACAGGGGAAATGGACAAACTGTACAAGATAGCAATGCTCACATGGGAAAAACAAGGTGCTGGCAGTGCAGCACAGACAGCTAGCAAGCCAATGACTGACTTTTGTGACGCTAATGAGGTTAATTTATCTTCTTAGCCAAATTCATCAGGACTGTGTGACACTGGCGATCATCTCAAGCCGTCAATTCAGGAGCTGTCCTGGTCTCTGACTGTCTCCTCTGAACTGAGCAGAGACCAAAGTGGTTTGGCTTACTAGCCAGCTTTAGTGTTGACGTTCTTTTACTAAAGTCATCTGAAGTTTTCTAGTTTCAGCTGGGAACATAACTGAATGGTCATGTGCAGCCAAGGACTGAATTTTTCTTGGTCCTTGTCCTCCTGAGCTTCTGGGGTGGTCCAAATTGAAGCATCTGATGTTTCTGCATAACCTCATCCTCCAGACTGAAGGTTGACCTCTTTTTCAGAGAATTTTTGACTATTTTGGTCCTTTGAACCTTTACTGTTCATAGAATGAAGTCTTGCCATGACTTAGTAAAATGCAACCAAAACAAATAACGTGTGGCTTTTGCAAGATAGCATAATAGTGTAACATGATGCTGTTGAGCATACGTAAGATGACAATACTCAGCAACAGGACATTTTATCAACTTTAAATCTAAAATCTATTTCTTAATGTCTACCTATTTAGTTATTTATTAGACAAATAAAGGAATAAGCCAGGCACGGTGGGACAGTCTGAAATGTTCCTAAAATAATACGGACAATCTGGTTTCCGTTATGATTTTCCACAAAAGAATAGAGGAAAAATACACACAAACAGTTGTTTCTTACCCATGACGTCTCTCTGTGGGTGCCCCGTGGCTTCCTCTCTGGGCACCTCCGGGTTCTCCAAGTCCTTGAGGAATTCGTCCAGACTGTCTGCCTCTCCACCTTTCCTCCTCTTCCTCAGTTCGTCTGGTACCAGTGGTGTCAGACATCGTGTAAACATCTAGTCAGAGCAAAGGACAAAAAGCAGGAAGATAGTGTGGTTTAATCACCACAGTGCTGTTTATCCCTGGATAACTGCTTTAAGGTTATGTTACCTTAAGCAGCCTGGCATTCCAGAGAGACTGGGCAGGGAGAGAGAAAAGCTTTTCAACTCCTCCAGTCTCCTTCCACATCATCAGCTTTTTGGTGGGAGGTGCCAGGTCCAGCGTGGTGACAATGTCTGAGTAATCGGACAGCTGTGCACGGATAGTTTTACTGTCCAGCTCCTTCACGCTGTCCACGATCAGCTTCCTCTTACGCTTCGCCTTGGTCTCTTTCACTGCACACACCACAGGGAAATGGAGATGAATCAGCTCAGTTAACTAAAATAGCTGATATTTAGAACAAAAGCTGCACCGTTATTGAAATTTCTCTATCAAGGTTTTCATAAACTTTATTTTTATTACATCCATCATACGTTATTGTGTTCTCTCGGAGCTGAATTCGTCTCTTGAAACAAGATGTATTACCTGTGATGTCAATAGGTTCAAGGGCGAAGGTCTCCTCCTCATTGTGAACCAGAGTGGTCTGCTCGGTCTGGTCTGTCATGGCTGGTAGGGGCTCTGTCGGACCAGAGTCTGGACTATCTGGAGCTCCCGCTAACAACAAGCACCATGTTGGATACACATGTTGGTAACTGTTTTGTATGAAACCAAAACTTTTGTAACATAACGTAAAACCTTTTCCGGGCCTCATGCTGAGCTTATTGGTGGAACTGACCTGAGAGAGCGTCAAAGTCATCATCATCGTCTCCGTGGTCCTGAGGCATCATCACACCCTCTGCGATGGCCGGAGGGTCGTCGAAGATTCCGCCTCCATCCTCGTTACTCAGCAGTTTGTCCACTAGACAAGATAAGGTCAGTTCCTACAATCAGGATCTATTCGTCTAAAAGTCAACAATTCAAATATACAGTAAATATGCTGACAAAAAAACAGCAGAATCCTTTCTGTATTACAGCTGCAAAATTGGGGATCAATTAAACACTCAATGAGAAGAAAAGACATTTTTTAAGCCAATTCATTAAATATTTGCTGGTTCTACAATCTTAAAGGTTAGGATTTATTGTTATTGTCATTCTAGTAAATGAGAAGAAACATTTGAAAACATCAATTTAGGCTTTGGAAAAGTGTGACTAGAATTCTTTTCCTATTCTTACATTTGAATGTACTAAATGTTTAATTAAATAGGTCATGCAAGTAATAACATGACAGGCTGCTAATATAAAATCAGCAACCGCTTTAATCAGCATCATTCCTAGCATTCAAAAACAATGTTTGTACAAAACATTTCAGCTAAAAAAATGAACACAACAAAGCACAGGGACCTGTTCAAACACATGTGATGACACACTCTGTGTGCTCTTCATCCGTCAACTCAGAGGGGCTGTTCACACCTGACTCGACCATGTGTCCAGGCTGATCCAATCACACATGGACAGCTCTGAGTATGTGGGTTCACACCTAGATTTACAATGCATCTCACATTCTTCCTGCGTGACCACTTGTGATTGGGTCTCACTTCCCCGCTCTGTATGCGAATAAGTAGTATTTCCGTTTGCAAACTCAAATGTGTTGCCATTTTAGTCCGGGGGGGGGCGGCAGCATTGCACTCACTGTGCACACTCTACTGGAAAAAACAAAAAAAAAGTAGAGCACTTCACGTGTTTGGACAACACTACAGTAGATCAGTAGAGAATCGAAACAATACATTCTGTCTATTCTTGAAATCTTCCAGGAAAACTATGTTGACAATGACGTTTGATCAACTCGTAAAGTACCAGAGTGAGTTTTACAAAATTTATAAGGTTAAAATGCCAACACACTTCTGTTTACTCTGAGGATGTCACTGAAGTAGATGGTCATTTAGTGTGGCCCAGGACATTTTTGCATTCACACTGCTGTAACAACGTGGCCACGTGTGGCCCAGAACACCTCTGAATGTGGTCTGAGTGATCCGATAACTCAGAACGCACTGTCAGCGTTAGGTCTGAAGAGGACCAAAAATACCGTATAACTGATTTAAATTGTAACTGGGTGCATAGACATGCCACACCTATAACAGTCATAGGATCCTACCCAGCATGCCTCCCTCGTTGCTCTCCATGGGGTTGTCTCCAAAGTCATCTTTGTAATGGTCGCCGTACTCCAGATGGTTGGACTTGTCAGCCATTGGGTTCGTTCCGCCTTCGGCCTCCAGCAGCAGGTTGGAAGCTGCAGCTCCCATTATGTCCACTTCAAACACGCTCTCCTCCCGCATCATCTCTCGATCGTCCATGCCAAAGTCAGCTGCGTGACAGAGACGGATCTTTTCACTATGTTATAAAGAAGTGAAAAAGCGGAGGGAGTACATCAACTGTGCTAAATGTTTAAGAATTTGAGTGTGAAGAAGGACAATACTAAACAAAATATGCAGAAGAACAAAGAAGCCCACCGAAGTCATTGTCCTGCAGCAGGTTGAGGTTGCCCACCTCTTCTCTCATGGTGATCTCCTCTACTCTGCTCTGGTTCAAGTTAAACTGCTGAGCAACGTCAATATCACTGTACAAACACACCGGACAGTCAATTATCTACTTGTTATTTATAGCACCTCCATTCAAATGTAATCTTTCTCTCTGACTTGACATATTTTGCATGTTGTTCCCTTAGTCAGCCTCCTCATTTTTTGTCTGTCATCTCGCTATTGCTGAATGTCTGTTAAAACATTTCTATATGCCCAAGCCAAAAGTCAACAACCAAGACTGGTCCAGATTTGACTGAATTTCAAGGCTGAAGACTCACTCTAGGTCTGGTAGCGGCTGATCGAAATCATGGAACTCCTCAGGCAGCGTGATAGCATTGTAGGCTGCTTCTCTGTTCTCCTCTGGAAGATCCACCACACCTGAAACAACATAAAGAAGGAAAACAGTGTGACGCTTGTAAGTTTTGAAAAACTGTATTCACTCTGTACAATTTCAAAATTATATTACTGAAAAAAAATTAATATTTCCATAGATTTCAATCTCTGACCGATATGCCATGTAAAATGGACGACACAGAAGAAAACATACACTGCTGCTGGTTTGGGGGAGCAATGATTTGAGGTGTAAAAAATAGCACAAACTAAAAGATTTGTAAAATCTTATCTGACTTTGAAAATGTGAGAGACCCCACACATGACGACAAATAATGACAGACGTAAGCATCTGTTCTTAGTTTGTGTTGTGCAATGAGATGAGCAACACACACTAAACAGATTCACTGACAACCAGAGTCTCGAGTCTCAAATCTCAAAATAAGAGTAAACAAACATGGCGTCACATATCAAACAACATATCTCTTTCTAATACTGATACACAAACACACACACACACATATAATGTCAAGCCAACATTCTGATGGTCCTCCATTTCTGACGTCCATTTTATGTTGCATCCCTCCCCAAACAAGCCGGCTTGTAACAGATGTGTACCCTGCTTCAGTCACATTTTGTCACTGACCTGGTCTAAATGCCATCTTGATCTTGATGAAAGCCTCGTTACAGTCTGCCAGCAGGTACTTTGCCTTCCTGTGGTAGATCCGAACCACCCCCAGCAGCAGATGCCCTGATGTCCGTAAAGCCATTTTCACCTGAAAATAAAAAAAAAAGGGGCAAAAATAGTGCATGCATAAATTATTTTACTCATGATACTGTCGAATAAATCAGCGACTTTTTAGCCAATATTCCGAAGTCAATGACAAATGACCATTTTAAAGTTAAGCAGTCCGACCAGACACCAAAGCTCTAAATATTACTTTGAGTGATATAAAATTAAAGTAATTTTAATAATTACTAACGTGTTGCAAAACTCAAGGAATATACTTTAGCATCTATGCAACTCGATAGATTTTGAGTATTGAGTCTGAGATACTGATAAGGCGTCAACAATATATTAACAGAACCTTGTATTTATACGATGTCTGGTTGTAGATCAAAACAAATGAGACCCAGACCTCCTGTGACAATGACTGGGGGCTGTCACCTTGGGTGAGATGATGCTCTCCACGCTGCTCTCCAGATTGCACTCAAACACATGTGCTTTGGTCAGCTTCTTGTCCCAGTGGGCCGCCAGCCAGATTTTGGCCAGTGGCCCACGTTTGCTGAGGACAAAGTGGGCATAAAACATTGTCTCGGCGCCTTCTCACCACAAGGGAAAGGGGGAAAGGGAAGACCTAGAGAGAGTAAGCACAACATCATAATTATTCTTAACTCCAATTAGGTAAGCAAAGCCTGACAGAAGGGACGTAATCATTAGCTGCCGACATTGTGGCCTGGCTGAATAAGACTAGCGACAGCAGTTCACTGTGTAAAAGTCTTTAAGTAACTGATATTAAATGTACTTCTGACATTAAATGTAATTTTCTGGCAATAAAATAAGTTATAACTTAAGTATCAAAAGTAAATTTACATGTATATATTGTACAAAGACACTGATCAGCCTTAACATTATGATCCATTGAGGTTCCGCATTGTAACCCTTGTGACACCCCAAAGGTCACGTGACTGTTTCTTCACAGATAAAAGCCAAGTCTGTTACACAACAGGGCCGGCGTGGATCTTAATTTTTCAGGCACACTTCAAGGTTGCTCAATCAGATTTGGATCTGGGGAATTTTGAGGCCACACTGACACTTTAAGCTCTCTGTTACTTTCCTTTGGTGGTTCCTGTGCAGTTTTTGTGCTGTCACAGTATGCAATGTCCTGTCAGGGGACACTTTCATCAGGGTGGGCAGGTGCCACAAGGGGTATGCTTAGTCTTCAGGGGTGTTTGGAGCACATGGTTTGAGTCAAGTAGAATCCACATGAATACCAAAGCCAAGGGCTTCACTTCAGAACTTTGCAATGTCACGAGGTGATCAATGTTATTTATTTTAACTGTCAGTGGTCTTAATGTTACGGCTCATCTGAGTATACCGTATATTATGAATGAACCGATATGGAAATGCTGGGCCAGTACTAATAATGATATATGATATAACATCCATCCATCCATCCATCTTCTACCGCTATCCTGTTAGGGGTCGCGGGGGGCTGGAGCCTATCTCAGCATCTTGGGGCGAAGGCGGGGTCACCCTGGACAAGTCGCCAGTTCATCGCAGGGCTGACATATAGAGACAAACAACCATCCACACTCACGTTCACATCTAGGGGCAATTTAAAGTGACCAATTAACCTAGTAACTCCCAGTTTGCATGTTTTTGGACTGTGGGAGGAAGCCGGAGAACCCTTGTCACAAGGAGAACGTGCAAACTCCGAACAGAAACGCCGTGATCCGGGAATCGAACCCAGGACCTTCTTGCTGTGAGGCGACAGTGCTAACCACTGCACCACTGTGCTGAATAACGATAACATTTGGTGTCAAGGTTTTCAAAAATCCATGTTTAAAAAAAAATGAAATGACAGACAAATGTTTACATCATAGTACATCAAACACCACGTGGACACTGATATTGGTGGAATACAACCTTATTTAGTGACACACTGATATTGGCTGACAACATCAGTATTATACGATATCTCTTGAGCCAGAATATTGGCACATTCCAACTGTTTAGTAAAGGTTTGATGCTTATCATCCTGATCAATTATGACATTTCTCTGATTATCAGAATCTGTGTTTTCTTTTCTTGTTTAATTTGACCGCCAGTAATAAATAAATAAATAAATAAACTGCTGCTGTGGCTCTGTTGCATTCATTAAAAATTGATAGTAACAGAAAATGGACATCGGAAAATCAGGCAAAGTACTGGTACCTCAAAATTGTACTCAGGTACGGGACTCGGATAAATGTCACGTATCCGCAGTATTGTGATTAACGTGGTACTGGTGTTCACAATAAAAGCCGACAAAGCCTCAGTAATGTTGTGTTTTAAGAAAAAGGGAGAGCAGGCCTCTCTAAACGTCCCCGTCAGGTCCTCGTCCCTCCCGCTCCACTGATGCTCTCCGCCGCATCCCAACAGGTGATGATGCGGCCAAGCTAGCGTTAGCCGCCGCGGGCCAGTGTTTCCCTTCCCGCTCACACCGACCCGAATTCACGCTGACACCGCGCATAAACCCGAAAACCACTCACCGGCCGGCCGTCTGCTGCTGTCCTCGGGTCGCCGCGGACAGTGGCTGTTTTTTTTCCCACCTCCTTC
>KV751318.1:4246491-4261275 GCA_001698575.1 Mola mola | reverse complement strand
TGGCCTCATCTTTTGGAGGGAAACGGAGAAGCCCATTTCCCCTGAGCTGCAGGATAGACTGCCACTTCCTCCGTCGCTCTCAGAGTCCCAGTAGCTGAGTCCCTCTTCGTCTTCCACCTCGTCCTCGTCTGTTTCCTCCTCCTCGGATAATTCCTGCTTGAGCTCCTGGATGCCGGAGTGAAGCTCCATCAGCTGCCGGATCAGAGCCTGGTCCTGGGATCGCATCTCCATCTACGCACAAAATGAGAAGTTGATATTTATTCTCGTATCGCTGGAGAGAAAGGAAAGAAGACCAAGACGGTGGTGAAAAAGAAAACATGAATGAAGATGAAGAAAGAAAGAGACTTCCACCAAAATGACTCCTTCCTGATAAAGCCGAGCAGGTTCACGCTCAGCGTGAAACCGTGGACATTTCTTTTCAGTGCCTTTCAAATGCTAATTTTCCTCTCTGCCTTCTTTATGAGAGGCTGTCTAATTGCCTGCATTGTAGAATAAAATATTCAGAATTCCACCGACTTCAGAGTCCAAGTTTGTCCTAAGGATCGAGGAATGTCCCGAACAAAAACACCCTTCTGGGGCCGATCTGCACTCCTTTTCTCTGGTAATAACAGTACCGGGCTGAGAACGGACACCGACTCAAAGATCTTTGTCGACACTCGGAGGAATGAGAGAAGAAACTTGATTTTTTTTTTTTTCTTTCCTTTTTTTCTTTCAGTTGGGACGTGCTGAGCTGCACCACCTCATGCCAAATTCAAAAAAACACACACAAAAAAATGTGCTGGACATTGAGTATATCTTTTTTTTCTATCGTTTACTAACATCTCCAGCCCAATACATATAAATCAAAAGGTTTTTGTGTTAAAACCAAACAGGCCAAACACGAAGGTGGCACAATTTGATTGGAGGAAATGAAGCCCAGAGAAGATGGAGACGGAGAAGCTGGACCGCTTTACAAAATGGTTTTTCTGCGGGATATTCTTACTTTTACTATTCCTTCTGCATGTTCACAAGTTCAATGAACATTTTTTGATGAGTTTTACTCTACACTAAACGAGACGATAATTTTTGGACTTTCAAAATGATAAATCTACTATTTGAAAATGTGAAAGAGTCTAAAAAAATATTCATTCAGGACAAAAAAAAAAATCATGAATCAAATTATTAAAAAGCAGTTATGCAGTAAAATCTGATAGAAAACATGGCCCCATTTCTAGAATACAATATAGATATATTGTCCGACGGGGTGGAAATGTGTCTGTGGTTCACAAAAAGAGGACAGTTAAAGACGTAAACGAAGAATTAAACAGTTCACATCAGTAACTGAGACTAAAGCCTAATCACTCAGTTTAAGTTGAGGATACTGATGGTACTTTGAATAAATTGTTTTAAGTTCATTATCATCATTATTACATTATAGATATTATTGTTATACCTGTTAGGACAGATCTATCTGAATTTGTCTTCTTGGTACTTGTACACCCTCGTTTGGATCTGATCTATTCTTCAGTCGTACATTTAGATTCAAGTTTATAAGTAAGTTATTTAATTTAGTCTTAAACTCATGAACCCAACCTGACAGTGTTATGAAATTACCCAAAACTCATACTTGGGTCAAAGTAAAAGTCACCCATGCAGACTAAAAGCCTTTAGAGTATCTGATATCAAAAGTACATCTGATACTGTTTCCTTGCAGTTATGTACTTACATATCAAAAGTAAAAATCAGTGCACATGTGTACGCTAGTATTCAATAGGTCAATTCCTCATCATCTGGGCTGATTCTCAGAGCCAATATTCAACATTTTTATGGATTTCAGGATCTGTGTAGCTGATTGTGAATAAACAGAAGTTATAGTGGAGTAAAAGTACATTATTTGCCTCTAAAGTGTAGTGGAGTTGGATTAAAGTGGCAGAAAATGGAAATAATCAAGTCAAGCGCACGTATCTCAAAATTGTGACGTTCCACTGCTGAGATCTAGAAATTGTTTTGGACAAATGGGCTCCGTCTGCTGACGATCATGAGATTCAGAAGGTCCAAAGGCGACTTCAGGAGTCTTGAGGCGAAATTGTTTAGTCAGCTGCTGTTTCTAAGGTCCTGAGGGAACCTTGAAACTCAGGTTTGAAGCCAGTCAGGAAAAGTGCTCAGAAAGGTGACACATTCTTTAGTATAACTTATTTATTTTGCACATTATGATCAGCAGACGCATAATTGTTTCTAGTTGCTGCCCGTTCAGGCTACGACTCAGACGTGTGGTTTCTCCTTCCTCAGGACGCTCGGTTGCCATGACGAGTTGTCTGGGTGAAGGCACTAAATGGCCAGTGATATATTGGAGTGCAACAATGAGCCCACAGAGGTGCAAACAGACAGACACACACACACACACACACACACACTGGAAAGGACGGTTATAAAGAGGCTGACGTTGTAACAACACGACCTACATGTGTCTCGGGACCACAAAGGCAATAACTTGGGTTTCCCACACAAGAAACCTGCACAGAGACCCAGGAGGTCATTTTTTGTCAGGGTGACAAATGACTCAACCCCTGTTTGAAAGAGTCAAAGTAAAATTCTATTTGACGTTAACATTAACGAAAACATTGCTGAACCAGGAGATGATTCTTAATGCTAAAACTTAATCATAAGATACTGGTGATACACACCCAAAATTATGAGTCATTCAATGTTTAGGATGTTCTCTTTTAACTTGTTAACCAACTTCTGTTAAAAGTTAGTTAAAAGTGTTTTTTTTCAGTCTTTGCACACGATTATTAATTTAAGAGATTATCCACTATTTTCTATCTATTATTTTGTGCAACAAAACTATACAAATTAATAATTCTCAGCTGTGACTACATTTAAACCAGAGCATACATAGTTTTGCAGAACTCTAATTACATGGCTTTAAATTGACGATAGCCACAAAATAAAAGCAGTAAAAAGTATCATATTTGGCTCCGTAATTCAAAGTATAAAGTGACATAAATAAGTGCTTGAGACTCCGGAGTGTCACCTTACCAGTTCCCTGCGCAGCCAGGCCAGTGCGCTCTCTATGCCCAGGTGCCTGCCTTCGCTGAGGCCCCCAGGCCTGCCGGGAGGATCCCTGCGCGCGCTCGCTCCTGCCGCCTGACGCTCGTCAAAGGTGGGGCTCTTGCAGGAGAAGTCCCGCAGTCGGGTTAGGACCACTTCCATCATGTTAGCTCTGCCTTATCCTCACGTCTGTCCTCGCAGTGCCTCGGCGGCGTCTCGCATCCTTCTCGGCTGTAGCACAGGTTCAGCCTCGTCTGAGGTGATTGCTGGGAGTTGTGACGCCTTATGAGGGGCTCACTCTCTCACTCCCCCCACCCCCGAGCTGGCTCTTTTTTCATGCCTTCTGTCTCTCAAACATTACATCAGAGCTCCCTGGACCACTGAGGGCAGACTGAATGTAATGGAGCACGCCTGACGTCAGCGCTTTGTCTGGATGCCTGACCCGCGGGCCTGTTTACATGGTTTGAGGCCTTCGGTCGCCACGGCAACAACAGCTGCGCATCTTTAAAACCACTAGAGCACCCATTGGTTCTTGTTAGTTTACAGAAGATGCATTTGCACGCAGGCCCACATTGCAAGAAGAGCACTCGTGATGATTTGGCTGTGCAGGAACAGCATGGACGGCCATGTGTGACTAACCGTTCTCGTGCCATTTTCCCCTCGTCCTGCAGCCCCTGGCAACCCTGTCTATTCACAAACCGGGCGCCTTGGCAAACAGGCCCACTTTCTGTGGAGCCCGCAGACGCAATCAACCAAAATAGCCGCGCAAAAACAAGCCCCAAGCTATTTTTGGAGCCACTCCACTGTTAGACCCCATCACGAAAACAAATGTCCCAGCCCTGGAACGGGACGACAAACGTTGCCTTTAAGTCTCATTGTGTGATTGGGTCATGTTCCTCATGCTGCTCTCACAGAGGTGGAGGACACAGTGAGCTGTGACGACACCGGCTGCTTTGTGTATGAATGGATTTGTAGAGGTGACATTGTGTAGCTGCGTCCACAGAGTTCTGTCACAAGCAGATTAAAGCAAAATGATTAACATGCAGTTTATGTCTATTGAAGCTTTCTCCAACTTTCCACGCACCGACATGGGCGCTACAGAGATGAGCATTTGTCAAACGAGCCAAGTATCACAACAGATCGTGAAATAGCAACAAATTTGCGTAAAACAATATGGGCAAATTAATTAACACTATTTAATGCAGTAATGAGCATTTAATAATTCCATTTAATTCATTTTTAATTACTTAAATCATGCAGGTTACATTTCCATTATACAAAGAGCAAAAACCTGGACAGGTGCAGAGGAAGAGTTGACAATCAAAAGTCAGAAAGACTCCCCCCGCACACTGTCTGCATCTGCAGTCACAATGCCGAGATTTACTGGTGTTGCTTCATAACGTGGTGGTGCTCAGACATTCACTGGGAAGACTCATCATCACAGTCACAGTCCTCAATGACACATTTCTGCACTTTCATGCAGTCTGATGCTGTTGTTTTGAAGGAGCATGTCATAAAATGAGAGCCTCGTGCTGTTCGGAGACATTCCACCCTCATAAGGAAGTCTTGCAACAATACAAAAAGAGGAAACAGGCAGTTAGACAAACGTACACGCACATAAACCAGTAATGGAAATGTCCGCATAGAGTAAATCTGTATTGACCTCCCATATTTCCTTTAAACTGTGACACCTGTGCTGTGACTGTATTTCACCTGGGGTTACCATTGTGCATCACAGCGCAAAATGGGTTTTATTATGTGAGAAAGCTTTTTGAGAAAAGAGTGAATTAGATCTGCAAAGTGTGCTTAACAGGGTAAATGTAAACTGTGTTGGTTTTTGGCAGGCGAGCAGTTTGCTGCGAACACATGATTTCTGTGTTAGACTGTGTTAGAGTGACTTTACGAACAAATTGTTTTCTACCTCATGAATACAAGCAGGAAGGCTGACAGTATAATCTGGCGGTGTGAGGTTGTGAAGAGCAGCAGAAGTAGCTACTGGGGAGCGATTGTAGGTGGACATGCAGGTGTGTGGCACTGCCAGCAGCCGGAGACTCCAGACCCACCTGTCTGCAAAGACAAAAAAAAAAGAGAAAGTCAAAACAGGAAACAGGAAACAACTTGGTTCAGAGAACAGGATTTAGTGTTTGAGCAAATGTTGAAAATTGTAAATCTCAAATTTTTGGACAGGATGAGACTGAAGTTGGTTCCTTCAAAGCACCAGATGTTCTGATATTAAACACAGAATGATGAGAGATAAGTCAGAAATGTGAGAAAAAAAGACTGAATTCTGAGACATGAGAATCTTTAGTTAAATTTTCACTTCAATGATGCTGCTGAACGTTCAGAATTTTGACTATACTTCAGTCAGAACACATACTTAAAAACCAAAAGAAAACCCAAAAGAAATCTAAAACAAGCACTGCAGGTATGATGGTCAGGAGTTCAAGCCAGCATTCAAATCTGACGTACACAGAAATGTGACGCTCCATGACAAAATGAGAAATCATTTCTAGCATCAGTGAAGTTCACAAAAATCTCCCCCTCGTAGACTGATTATGGGATGATTGCTGTAGATGGAACGTTGTCGCCACCTTGTGGTAGATATTGGAACCCAACGTCCACAACGTATCGATCCGATACCAAGTCAATACAGGGCCAGTACTGCCGATACCGATACTTTTTACTTAGAAAAGCAGCTTATTTACTTTGGTGTGGGGGTGAGCAATGGCTCATCATTTATGAAGTGAATACATCGACAACATGCAAATGTGAATGAAAATATAAAATTGGCAGTTTTTGCTCCATTCATCAGTGATTCGTTTCAATTCTGAGCAAATGTTGGCGGGACTTCCTGAAAAACTACTGGTTTCTAGGTCATAAGCCTGCCATTTGCCGGTTCTCATCAATGATAGACCATGAGACGGTTAAATGTGGCTCTTGATGTCCACATATCCGTGGCGAGTACAGCATCGTTTTGCAACATTCAGAGAGTTTTTCCACTTTTGAGCGTCGCTTCTTATGCAGTGCTGGTATTTTCTCTCCTGTTCTGTATTTCCCTACTGGATATCTTGTAGCGGCGATCAAGTGTCTTTACAAAATTTTACCAAAACCCTCATTTTCAACCGCACAGAAAGAGGTTTTATGTCCTTTACAATCATTTGTGACATCCACAGCTCTTGAGGAATCACTTGTTGAAATAATAAAATAATTTGCATGTAGCCTAAATAGCCATATTCATATTTCAGGTTGGAGGCATATATATACTTTTCAGTTCCGGTAAAATAATTCATTTAGATTCATTTCAACCGGCTGAATATATTAAACGACCGTCTGAATAGTTTAGATTTAATCAGACTGCTAAAATGACAACTATGATGACCAATTAAACTGAAAAATAAGTAGAAGTAATGTTGGAGATGACAATAGACCGGTGACCGGTAGAGCAAATCGCGATCAGAAATCGGCTCAGCTCAAATCGTATCGCGCGTCGGAGCGAACTGATGGTGATCAAATGAAGTTGTTCCTCGGCAGAAGAATAGTTGTTCTGTGCTGAATCTGAACTGAGCTCAGGAATGGCCGTGTGTGTGATGATGATGATGATGATGATGATGCGGGGAGAGAGCGCGCGTCACGGCGCGTGATTGTATCATCACAGGGTGCCGGCTGCTCCCAATCACCTCAACATTAGCTGATTAAATAGACAAACAGTTAACTTTTCTTTAGTTAAAGTACAGCTTTGAGCCCTCAGAGACGAGGCGGACGCCCTCAGAATCAGATAGATAGACAGATTTATTTGTTTTATTTTATTGTGGTGCGGGTCTCCGTGCCCTCATCACCCGGCTCCGAAGCGTTGCAGGCGGTCTGCACACGGTTCAGCCGGCGCTGGTCACACGGCTGCAGCTGTGCGCCACCGAGCAGGACCACAACTTCTCCGCAGCTCTCGGAACTCTCACAATTCTCCATAGCATGCGTGCGTTTGGGGTTTTCTTTCCACTTTGAGGAAGAGTTTTAAAGGTTGATATTGCCGGAGACAGCATGTTGTCAAAGAGGGCCCCGGAGAGGCTTCCCCTGCTGTCAGACGGGAGGAACGCGTACACCGCTGCGGGGAGGTAACGTTCTATCCTTCAGTTTGGGAGGGTTTTTTTGTAAAATTGTATCTCTTGGTTAAGGCTTAAAAACATCTTAATTGCAATGAACTGCGAGCTTTACACTTTGTTTGGAAACTTTTTGCTCACGTTCCCTCGTTTGGGAGCTGCCTGCTCCACACGGGACTCATCTGGGGTCCGCGGTGTGCAAACCGACGCTTTAGTTTGCTCAACTGAACCGATAATCCATCAAATAATCGTTTAGGCGCTTCCGGTCTGGCCCGGTTTTAACCGCTGACAGGTTCAGGCGTGTAGTGGGCGTGGCCTGCACGTGGAGAATCCATCCTGGAGATGTTTTCCTAAATAAGCATTCTGTTGTGTTGTTCGTTTTAATGTGTTTACTCCAGAGTATTAAAACGAATCTTCTATTTGCAGACTTACATTTCCTCTGTAAACTTTACTTAATGTGACCGATAATACACTTTTTGGGGCCGATACCGATATTAAAGCATAAAAAAAGTTCTGATATCAACATATCGGCCGATGAGGTTATCAAACATTTGTGACAAAGATAAGCAACCGAGGCTAAAATGTTTTATAGAATAACAACGAGCTTTTACAGCATCTTTTTCCGCATCGTGTTCTTGCCGGCACCGATACGCCATCTCTGATAGGCCAGCCATTAGTCGGTTAGGTTCTCCATAATATAGATTTTTAAAATAGGCATTCCAGTAACTTATGTATTTGTATGTAATGGATAAACTTAATTCTGCAGTCATATTTTCTTCCCCCTCCGTGTTTGCCTGCATCTTAATTTAAAATGCAACACAAAGAGCTGTAATGGAAAAAGACCACTTGGACACATGGACAACAAATTTGGTGTAATTTGAACTAGAAATGCTGCAAAAATTTAATTTGAACACTCGACTTCACTGTGTGTCCAGTGTGCCCGACCAGGAGGTGGCACACAGAGATGCCAACGCTGCCATCAAGCATTGCCATGACAACAGCCACGCGCAGGAGGACCGTGAACGCGAGAAGAAAGTTGCCAGGAAGCGACTGTACGTGGCCTCTGTCATCTGCCTGATTTTCATGATCGGTGAAATTGTCGGTGAGTCTCTCTTGGGTCCTTCCGTCTCTCTCCGCCTCCCCTTTCTTTTGGACCCACCTGGTATTCAAGTGTGTTTTGGGTTTTCCCATTGCAACCGACGGGCCAAAAGCAGACTGCCGCAAAGGACACAATTTGTTTTTAATGACAAAAACAAAAGGTATCATCAGACAACAACTCCCATGATCTCACAATACGTCCATCTTTTGTTTTAAATGAGCTCCCCCTAGTGGCAGAGAAGCCACACTGTACATTTAGAGATTATTAGCATCATGGTTGTAAGACCATATAAAATTATCTAATTCTTATCTGATTAATAAACACAGCTGCCTCTGCATTCGATTATTATTGCTTTTCAGCAACAAATTAATGAATAACAAACTTGAAGCAAGGTGAAGTATAGAAAAAATAATGGCAAGCAGATATTCAAGTGTACAACAGTTTGGTAACAAACGTATTCTTGTGCATATTACGGCAGAAATCCAGTTAATTTACCAGACTAAAAAACAATGATTCCATCAAAACTTAAACTCTTAGTGCGATAAACAAAGTTCTTTTTACCACAAATGTTATCAAATGCAATTTATTTTATTTTAACTATGTTTGCTTTTCTATATGTCATTAAGTTTCCTTCCTTCCGCAATGAATGATGTTTTCTTGAACATTTTGGGACATGTATATATTTTTTCCAACTTCATCACTCGACTAGAAGATTTCTTCAGGTAATGGCTGACACTACCATCTAGTGGCCGAATGCCATCATTGCACTGATTACAACCGACTGGGAATCTCTTATGCGAGACTGTTTCTGAAGAAAATAATATTCTTTCCAGGCTCTGACAGGCCAAACTTTTTTTTAACTCTCTTGTAGCTGCACTGCACACTCACGTAATATTGACCTGACCTTATGTTTTGCAGGTGGGTACTTTGCAGGCAGCCTTGCTGTGATGACGGACGCCGCCCACATGCTGGTGGACTTCCTCAGTTTCATCATTAGCCTGTTATCCCTCTGGCTCTCCTCCAGACCCGCCACACACAGGCTCAGCTATGGCTGGCATCGTGCAGGTAAAGCACTGACAGCATTTGTCCGATTTTTAAAGCTTCTCACAGTCTCACTGACATTAAATCCTTTATTCAGAAGCTTTTACAGTGTTCATTTTACAGCCATCGCTGCCTTGAGGGTTTAGTAGGGTGGGTGCAGTATTTACCACTTTATTTATATTTTCAGGTAAAAAAGGGTGGCTTTATATAAAGATAAGGCCTGTAATTCTTTGCACACTAGTTGATTTGTATATTTCATGCGGTTTATATCCCCGTCTTATGTAACAGTTTCAACACTGTGTGTGTATGTGAATTAGATTTTGTATTGACATTACTTAAAGACCTGTATCTTCATCGCCAACAGGTCTTGCATAGTGAAAAACCACCTAAACAGACTTAGATGAACTCTTATCCATAGTCAAACTAAATATGAGGATGAATTTTATACTCAAGATGTCTTCTTGTCGTTCACGTGCCGACTATTCTGGTTTTATCTGGACAGTAAAGCCACAGACACATTGGATGGCTGTTTAATCACATGGAGGTTAAATTTATATATATGTGTATATGTAAATATTTAAATGTATATATGTATCACAATGTCACAGTCAAAACTGTAAATCTCCTCACTAAATTATGTATAAACACATGAACAATCCTAATGTACATTATCCACCCTCCTCTTAAGAATAGTATTGTTATTTTTGTGCTATCGTACCTTCTTCTATCTAATTTACGTGTAGTACACTGTGAGTCCTTGTATGTGTGCACACACTTGGCGAATTGAAGCCGATCCTGACTCGGATCCTTTTTGTGTCCAGTTTGTAATGTTTAACTTTAAAGACATCAAACTGTGACTACAAATTTGCCCGGTCTCTCTACTTAACGTGTTGTTGCTCGTCCGGTCAGTATTTGAGCACGGGTCTTGGTGTATTTCTCTTTATTTATTGATCGTCTCCTCACTCGTGCAGAGATCCTTGGCGCTCTGCTGTCAGTTTTGACCATCTGGCTGGTCACAGGCGTGCTGGTCTACCTGGCCGTGGAGCGTCTCATCAGCGACGACTACGCCATCGAGGGCACCCTCATGCTCATTACCTCCAGTTGTGCCGTGCTGGCAAATATAATGTGAGTGAAGTACGCAGAAATACGAAGTTCTGCTTTATACAACAGACTCTGTGTTATATGTTGTCTCTCTGGTGATCAGCTCCTTGATTTTAAAAGTACTCTTGTTCCCGCTCTCAAAAGCATGGCCCTCACCCTCCATCAGTCCGGTCACGGCCACAGCCACGGCGGTCTCAGCTCACACGGACATGGCCACCATCACGGGAAAAGGAAAGGGCACAAACATATCTTGAGCCACGCCCACTCGAATGATGGCGGCGTGGACTTGGAGCAAAACGCGGTCAATAATGGTTCGTTCAGTATTTCGTCACATTTTTATCAAATATGATGACACGAACAAACATGCGTCATCAACATCTGGTTTCTTTCCGGACGTCTGTTTCAGGACAGAGGGCTCAGCAGGCCAACGCCAGCGTGCGAGCGGCCTTCGTCCACGTGGTGGGAGATCTTCTCCAGAGCATCAGTGTGCTGGTCAGCGCCATAATCATCTTCTTCAAGGTTGGTGGTCTCTTTAGGCGTGGGAGGAGCTACAGGGTGTTATCTGCCTCCGTCCAACACGTTACACAGTCTGTGTACCTGTAGTGGGCGGGCTTAAACAAAATGTGGGTGCAGCTTAAACCTGAAGCTGTAAAAATAATATTTTAATTATAATCCTTATATGTCATTTCATCTGAAATCACACAACAGAATCACGTATTACGTCATCGTGGCAAGCCCACCTTGTTGTCAGCTCGTGATTTGCTACCTGGCAGAGTTTGCACTGCACCTCATTTTCATTTTCATTTCATTGTTGGACGCGTTCTACACAGCACCTTTTGACGGCTGTGGTCCTCTTTGCATGTTTCTGCCACCGTAGGGTTCATGCTATACTGACTGGTGATGTCACGTTACCAGAAAATATATATTTCCAGACAAACCAATCATCAGATGAACTCTTTGAATTTTTAGAATATTCGAATATTCCAAACTCACCAAAGGTGCTGAAAGGGCTTTTTGACATTTTAAATGAGGCCGACAGTGAGGCAAAAACAACAAACAAACTGGAGACTTCAATAAAAGTCGGGAATTTACGAGAATGAATGCAAAATATTTGAGTAAAGCCATAATTTTATGAGAAAAAGTGGTGATTTTAGAGGGGTTGAGAGCTGATGGAGAACTTTGTGAAGTTGTACTTCAGCACAGGTTTCGCAAACAGGGAAATCCTTAATATTTTGGGACATCAGCACCACATTTTCATCGGTGTCAGGACTTTTAAAAGAATTTTCAGGAAACTGCACGGACCTGGAAGAAATGCTGGGGACACTGGTTGCTGTCCAAAGACCTGCCTGTTTTTATTACCACATAAAATCTCGTAAATGCGTGACTTTACTATCAACCCTATCTATCAAAAATTCAATGTGGCCCTAAAACTCCATCATAAAAAAGCTGTTCAGAAGGAATGATGAGAACATTGTAGATGATTAAAATGTTATTTAATTACACAGATGATTAAATGTGTAAAATACTGCAAGTAAACTTGTGCTATTTGCTTCTTTCAGCCAGAATACAAGATGGCCGACCCCATCTGCACCTTCCTGTTCTCTGTATTCGTCTTGTGCACCACCTTCACCATCATGAGGGACATTCTCATTGTGCTGATGGAAGGTTTGGCCCTCTCCGCCTGTTGCTACAGTGTTTGCAGAGCTCGATCTCACCCTTTCTGACTCGTCTTTTCCTCTGTGTCATCCGTGGCGCACGCCTCAGGTGCTCCAGCAGGGCTGAGCTACAGCGAGGTTAGGGACGGTCTGCTGGCCGTGAAGGGGGTGACGGCGGTCCATAATCTCCACATCTGGGCGCTCACCGTGAACCAGGCTGTGCTGTCTGCGCACGTAGCCATAGGTAAGAAGAAGCTGCCTTCGATACATTTTTCACTGCACTCAAACATTCACAGCAATTCAGACTCTTCGTAGAACCGGTGACACTTTCCCTCATGTTCGCTCGACAGATGAGTCAGTGGACGCTCAGACCGTGTTAAGAGAAATGACACAGGCTTGTTTCTCCTCCTACAACTTCCACTCCGTCACCATTCAAATGGAGAGACAGGCCGACCTGAAGCCCGGGTGCAACCTGTGTGAGGACCCCAGGATGTAGGAGGCTGCCTGAGCTCCCAGCAGGATAATACACAGCTGCAGCCAAAGAAGGATATATAAAAAAAAAAAAAGAGGCAACATCTTCATTGTGCTGCATGAATATACGCAAAACAACACAGCTTGAATACACTGTAACTCATGTGGTATTTTCAGTATTTCTGTGTAATGTACAGCGAGTTTTTGTATGTGTGAATTTTTGAAGAAGCGTCTGTTACTGTCTCTTGGCGAGCGTAGAATAGAATAACCTCTGCTGGAAACAACACATTTGGTGGTTCTGCACTGCTCATCATAATATTTATGACTGGTCTTTGTGTGGAAGTGGAAATCAGAATGCACTGCGTGACGTTTCTAAAGCCGTTCGTGTTGCACAAGTGTCTGGAGTGACTAATTTTATGGTCAAGATGCGTTTTAATGGTTGTGACCTCGCGACTGTAAAGTATTTGGGCTAATACTGAAGTACTCTTTATTTGAACAATAACCTACTGTATGTGTACCTTCTCTGTCTGTGAAAAATGACACCAGCAGCCTCAGAAGTGTCAGGTGTAAAGAAAAGTATGATCAGATTGTTTTCCACTGAAGTTACAAGGCGAATATAATTATTCAATAAAATATTGCTTTTTTTCAAACATTCCATCGCTTAATGTTTTTTTGTTTTTTTTTAAATATTTGTTGATTATGAATTTGTTGAATCCTCAGGAAACAGCTGTTTCTTTATCATGACTGGGTATGAAAGGTGTGGCCTCATTAGGAACACGTATCAAGATTTCATTACTTTGTGAAACCTAAATTTATAATAGATGTTAATGTTTGGTCTTGAAAAATAATAGTAAATTCATTGTCAGTTTGCAGTTATTTTCTTTATGCAGTTCAAGCGGTACACAGTGACTCTGCTCTTGGAACCTGGCTTGCTTGCCATTAAAGTTTCTCTAAATATAAAAATTTATCTGGGCATTCAAGCAAGGAACATTTGGTTAACTAAAGGTAGATTTATCCACAACATTAGTTTGAACAGGATGCATTAATAAATTGATTGTTTATTTCCTTCACAATGTGAATTATGGCGGTGCACATGCAGAAATTATAAAAGTAAATTAAAGACTTGACTTTACAGTCTAGATTACTGTTATGGTTTTAATGTTTGTTTTATAAACTTGATAATGAAAATGTAAATCTACGGTACCATTACAATTTTCAACATATATGTGGGATATTAAGTCATATTTTTAATGATAATTCAATAATCTATATTAAATTAGTTTTTTTTCCATGCTTGTATGGGCATTTTAGGACCATATTAAAATGAAAACAGCACATGATATAAAGAGCTAAACTACTTGAGAGCATACATTTAATTCAACGCTTGGTGTCAAAATGAAAAAAGGCAGTTTTATAACTTGAAAATGAAAATGAAATTAGCATTTGACATTTAATTTTCAATGACTCCTCCTGTTAATCAGTGGACGATATTTAAATGCAATAACTGAAACATCTATTTCATTTTCATTTGCATGTTACTACGCTGTTTTGGAATCAGAATTAAAAGGGCATTTTTTGCAATTTTCTAACAATTTGAAAATAAAAATGGATTTTATTTTTAAACTTAAGCTGTTTAAACATGCCCGTGTCAAATAGTGCGAAACAGCACCCCCTGTCTACCACAACTAGAATTACATGTCCTCGCGCTCTTTCGAAGAAAACAAAAATGAAAACGCGTCTGCTCGTCAAGTCACACGTCACCTCCTTTATAAACAAATAGATGTTTCTGATGTTGAATTTGAATATTGTTCGCTGTCCAGCAGTTAGGTCTTTAAATTGAGATGTCAAACGCTGTTGTCATTGTCATTTTAATGTGGTAGATTATTGCATTACCATTTAAATCTTAACTATCCCACATATATGTTGATAATTGTAATGGCATTGTAGATTTCCCAAACATACCATTGTAATATTTAAAAAAAATGGACAAAAAACAAGATGAGTCAGGACTCCTGAGTGACCAAAATAGGCATGTTTTTATTTGTTTATTTCCAAAAACACTGCATAGCAAACTAAAAAACAATATGAAAACATACGATACAAAATGAAAAATAACACTTCAGGGCCGCTCACAGTAAGAACAAACATCGGTGTGGGTTTTAATGGTGGATCTACAGAGAGTAAAAAACAAACATCTACGCGGGAATCGTCTCACAAGGTGGCGTGCTGAGCTAGAAAAGCTCTGATTCTCTGCAGGAGCTCCTTCTTCACGCTGTCCGGTACGAGCGCTGCA